>JAADXK010000974.1:0-13053 GCA_023337805.1 Globisporangium barbulae | reverse complement strand
CACTTAGTCTCCCTGCATAACTTGCATATAAGTTTTTGGCGAATGAGTTAGGAGAAAACTTACACGACTTTCTTCTTTACTCTTGACATTTGTAGGTTTTTGTCCAAAGTGCTGAAACATTTACCTAAAATAAAAAGGATTTGCACTATAGGGTAAAATTAGTGGTATTCTACCTTGTACATATGTATAGGGTAGAATATCGTTGCTTTTTGTAGGGTATACATAATGTGAGCGAAGCAATCAGGCAAGTCGAGCAGACGTTAGCCATTTTTTTCAAATAGGAGAGTCCGAGCCAAAAAAGCATGAGCGGCAAGCGCGTGCTGGAGGAGGACGAGTACGTGGAGCAGCTCGAGCAGATCATCGAGCGCGACTTCTTCCCGGACCTTCCAGCGCTCCGGAAGCAGCAAGCGGTGCGGTCCACGTATACATATCTGCGCCTGATCCTACTTACTCGGAACCGTCAATCGCTGACAATGGCATGGCATGGTGGTGTGTGATTCGTAGCTCCTCCATGGCGAAAGCGGAGCTGCTGACTCGCAGCTCACGGCGACGACACTTCGTGGAACAAGAGTAGGTGCAGCAGTGAGCAGTGTGGGCAGCGCTTCAGTACGCAGTCGACACGAGTCGTCGAGCTGGGACCAGCCCACGCCAACGCGCCACGAGCAACTGGCTGTTTACGAGTCGCGGCAACAGACTGACAACGAAAGCGACCAGACGCAAGCACAGAACGAGAACAGCGGCGCGGAGATGACGCTTAATCGCTTTGTGGTATGTGTTTCTGTGATATTATTGTATCCTCATATTCAGCGGCATTCTCACATAATGCATGTAAACAAACGTCAGGCAACGCACACGTCCGAGGACAACGAGTCGTTCAACGTGCTGCAGGAGAAGACGGTGAAAGAGCATAAGCAGCGGTACCACTGGGCGTACGACGTCGACGAAGCAAGAGGCGACCCGAAGCTGCACTTGCTGTCGGACGGCACGTGGATATCGAAAGAGCAGCGGCGGCTGGTCGACGAGATCTGCGCGCCGAAAGGTACGCGCGTCACTTTCGTGAAGCCTCACTGCGATGGAATGTTCCGTTGTGGCTGAACCTGTGCTGTGTCTACATCATAGGACTGATTGACAACCGGCCGAGCGCACCAGACACGTGGAAATTTCGCGCTCGGAACCCGCTGCTGTTTCCTCCCGAGCTGGCAGAGACTCGCGATATTTGTCAGGTGAGAATGCTTCTCAAGCCCGTTACATAGCAATTGTCAAGTCCAGTGTTGATGGAGTTTATTAGGAGGACTGATATAAGACTTCGATTGCTTGACGCAGGTTCCACCAAATTCGAACGATCCGCTGCTGCTCGAGAATGGTGCGAACTCGCGATTGGGACGCCCTGCAAAGGTGAAGAAGGTGACGGTGTACGCCAATTCCAGGTTTCCTTCGACTGAAGATGCGAACGTAAGGGCTCTCGAATTCGAGATCATATGCAACTGGTACAGTACTGCGATGCTGACAATCTGTATTAATCTCATCATCTCAGGTCAAGACAGCAGCGATGGGCTTAGCAACGGCTCTGGAAGATTACAGTTTGGTGCAGATGACGCCGTCGATTGTACCAGGCGTGGACGCGAGTCCGCTCATGACCTGGGGCGACATTGAAGGAACTCCAATGCTGCTGGACGCTCGTGCTACGCCAGGTAAGTCTATTTGCTCGTCAACACTGAGAGATATTGCCAACTCAACCCATAATTTCTTGTTCCAATATCAAATCGATAGAGCAGATTAGCAGTGGCCCGACCTTCGAAGTCAAAGAGACCTCAAGTCGCGAGAAACTTGCAAATCGCCTCGAAGCCCAGACGGTACGCAATATCATATCACTGAGATTGCAATGCCATTCTGCTGCACACTAATGCTGTTGTGTCGCTTTCCTATCACAATCCAAACAGCGTCTACGCAAGTCAAAATCCAAGAAAGTGGCTACACCAATGCACTCAGCTCTTCGAAAGAGACCGATTGCTGAAACTTTGCTGACACCAGGCTCTCGAAGCGTCCATGAGCGTCTCACGAGCATCCGATCGTCTGCACGAACTCCGCTGTTTGGTGGCGACTCGGAGCTGCGAGCGAGCTACTCAACGCCGTTGCGACTGCCGCCTCGTCATCACCAGCACCCAACCTCCTCAGCTTTGGCTTCATCTTCAGCAAGGCCAGCGGCAAAGGCATCGCGGAAGCCAGCGTAATTCCGGATCGGCGCTTTCTTTTTATACCCGAATGGCAATGACATGTGACTCTCGTTCCACTATATTTACCCATGTGTCTCTTTCCCTGCAACGTGGCAGATTCAAAGCCCAGTACATGTACTTTCCTCTGAGTCGAGGTTAGTCTGTGTGTACTGCTGTAGGGCCAGGCTGCTTTGTGTGCTTTATCATTTGCCAAGTCTATCACAACTCGAGGCCCAAGGTGACGACATACAGTGACAACAATGATAACACCAGCTGACGATGGACTCTACAAGCTCGTGATCATCGGCGGCGGACCAGCGGGCGTGGGCGTATTGATCCGTGCCGCTCGCACGGGTTTCCTGCCGCGCCTGCTTAACCCACAGCTCCACGGCACTCAACAGGACCTGGAGACCAGCGAACGCTGCGGTATGAAGCAGAAAGGCGTCGCAATTCTCCACGACGGCGACGCGAGTTCGTTTGGGTCGGGCAACCTGGGTCACTACCAGATCAACTCCAACACTTTCGCCAAGAGCCTGCTCAGCAGCGTGCTGGACGAGAAACCCGAGCTCGACCCGCCCGAGAGCATCAAGAAGACGTTTCTCGAGAACGCGCGCGAGCACGAGAGCACTCAGCGGCTCGAGCAGATCGGCCTCGCGACTGCGTGTCTTGTGGAAATGGGCAATTTCCTCAGATACGTCGGCGGCTGCGTACTCCAGGAGCTAGCGTCCCATTCCGAGACTTCTACGTGCCTGTTGAACACCAGTGCGACCAAGTTTGACGTACTCGAGAGCGGTATCATCCGCGTCGAAGCGCAGCACAATGGTGAGAGGATCGTTCTGCACACGGAGCACTTGGCGCTAGCGATGGGCGGACACCAAGAACTGCCGAGCCTGGACAACCCGGCGCTGATGGCCAAGATGTTCACGTCTGAGACGTGTCTGCGAGCTGACGGCTTTGCGAGGTTACGAGAGCATTTGCTGAATGCACCCGACAAGAAAGTGTGCATCGTGGGCGGTTCGCACAGCTCCTTCTCAGTCGCATGGATGCTGCTCAATAAGTTCACCAGCAAGATCACCATCACCAGCGGTAACAGTGTCACTAAGTCCAAGCAACAGAGTCAGAACCAGAGCTCAGCCCAGGTCCAGCCGCTCGTTGTACCAGCAGCTTCCGATAATACCACTACTGATACTACAACCAGAGAAGACGTCGATCCAGCAGCCGCTACGAGTGTTCCAAACCCCGTCGAGTCACCGACCACGAGTGTGCTGCCGCTATTAAAAGAGCTGGCGATCAGCCCCGTGAGCCTCACCGAGTCACCCGCATTAACAACAAAGCTCGACAGTATCAAGAAGCCACTGAAAGCCGATCCGTTTGCAGTCTTCAAGCCCAAAGACATCACGATCCTGCACCGCACGCCCATCCGGTGCTACTACGCGTCGAGGAAAGACGCCGAGAGCGACGGCGCCGATGGCAGCCACGTGGACCGCACCGGGTGCGTCAACACGTTCACCGGACTGCGCGAGGACTCGAAGGCGCTCTTCAAGGACGTCAAGACAGGCAAGGAGACCCGCGTGCGGCTCTTCCAGGTGAACCAGCACGGCTGCCAGAACCTCACGACCAGGGCGTACGAGTCCGCGAGCGCAATCGTCTGGTGTTGTGGCTACAAGACGCGCGTGATCCCGGGATTCGATGCATTGGGTAATGAAATCCAGTTCTACGAGGAGAACGGCGTGGTGAAGCTGGACCTGAAGGCCCAGCTCCAGATCGCCACGACGACTGGAATAAAGCCCACCACCATAGCCGTTGAGCCATTCCCGAACGTGCTCGGACTCGGACTCGGCTTCAGTTTGCGCTCGGCGGTGGATGAAATGGGCACGGAGACGAGAGCGGACGGCGTGACGGTGTACCATCGACGCGGCGCGACACTCGTGCTCGCGGCGCTCTTTGGCCCAAGAGTGTTTGGTTCGGAGGCCACGAGCTTTGAGGAAATGGTCGAGAAGGTACGGGTTGGCACGTACATTGATTTCTTATGTGTCCTGCCAGATGTGAAGAGCTTTGTTGCTGTTCATTGTAGAATGACAGGAAGAAACGCGAGACGCAGGCAGCAAAAGGCGATGCGTCAGCAGCTGCTGTTCCAGGCGCCAACTCGCTTGGCGACAAAGTCAAGAGGTAGGTGGATATACCAAGAGCTCAATTCTTTCTCTCTTACGACTGGTCGCAACGAGCAAACGTAAACATTATTCAGGTTCTGTCTGTTCTCCTTTCCTCAGTAGACCCAGTAAACTGGTTGCGCCTCATGGAAGTTCGCATGCGACCCCCACCAAGGCTTCTTCCGGAAGTAGCCACACGCCAGCCAGAGTCACGCTGACGCTGCAGACTGTATGTTCGATTGTATCCGCGCTCTTAATGTTGCTCTTGTATACCGCACGGCAATATCTGATCGAGACTGTTTTGCATATCCCTGCTATCACAGCCGACAAAGCTCTCTTCGGCATCGACACCGACGCGACGGACGTCCGCCACTCGACCGCTAGGCGGTGGGAGTGGTGTCCACGGCAACAACCACGAGTACATGCAAATGCCTCACCACAATCATCCGCCGACGAATCCACCCGTGAAGTTGCTCATGGAGCGACGGCGCACTGCGGACGCGCTCGTGTTGGCGGCTTCTACCGCAGCAGCAGCAGCTCAGCTGGAGTCGCCACCCATTGCAATAGCTGCAGGGCTTCAGCGCGAGCAATAGCAGTGTACTGTATGTCAGGCTTATAGGTGGTCTCCGCACCACTATCAGTTCGATCAAAAGCACGAGGTACAGCCAACGTGAGGGAATCGTACTACTACTACTGACTGGTAGTCAGACGAAGCGAAACAACTTGCTAATCGCGAACTGAAGTTGTTGCGTTCCACTCCTGAGTGTTCCCGGCTTTCCTCATCAAACTAGCGAAAAGGGGTGTTGGCTGATTGCATTGCACATGGAAGCTGCTGCTTACAATTGCAATGACTATCATACAGGAACTGCACCCAAATGCCGCTGCGTATGGGCATCGAGCTGGTGTTGTCGCGCCGTGTTGTTCAACTTGCAGCTTCCTTTGATGTTTTGTACCACACATTTTCGGAATAGAGTGGTTCACGCTAATGGTAGCTGATATGCTCAGCTGAAAATCAGGTGGTGAGCTCTTCTTCAATTACGCTTCACAGTTCCTTCCAAATGTCTTCGCCCTCTTCTTTCTTCCACTGCAACTCAGTGACAAACATGGCTGGTCGAAATGATGTGGTGCAGACTTTTGTGTGACCCTCTGGACGTCGATGGAAAATATCAGTGCATCGTCAACCATGTGACGTTAGAAATGAAGCGGCAAACATGGAAGGAATGCGCGCGCCTCTCTATTAGAACAGCAGCAAGCAGCCGCAAAAGAAAGAAACGAACTCACAAGCGAAAGAGGACGCAGAACGCCTAGACAGACGCGTGTTCGTTCTCTCTCGCGAGACGTCATTTCCCATCGGTCGTCGCACTTGAAGAACAAGGAGCTCTCTCTCTTGCTCGCGAGCCGTCGCGTCCCCACATCCACCCATCATCATCCATCCCAGCATGAGCATGAAGTGTCGGTCGCACCACTGGGATGGTGGCAAGCGCAGCGGTTTGTTGGCAAAGCCAGCGACAGCATCTGTGAGCTTCCGCGACAGCAGCAGCAGCGGCTCGGGCGACGTTGAGATCGCGGTCGAGGCGGCGCTCGAGACGCCCACGGGCTCGTCGTCGTCTTTTCTCGTGGGAACTGCCGGAAGTGCGAGTGTGTCGGCGAAGGAAACGGCCAAGCTCTCAGAGGTCAATCGACGCGTGACGCGTCCGATCCGGTTGCTGCAGGAGAACGTGATGATGGAGCTGTACCAGGAGCAGCTGCGCATGCCCAGCCCCATCCGGCACAGCATTCCGAGCGAACGTGTGCGCCGTGCCACGATCGCGACAGCCTCCACAAGCAGAGACAACAATATAGACACGCAAGACGGCAGTGGGCGTGCGTCGATCTCCCACACGGGTGGCACGCAGCCCCATCGGCGTCCGACGATCATCCTGTACGAGGAACCCATGGCATTCGACACGGCTCCGCTCGCTGGCGCACTGCCTTCAACCGCAGCACCGCCAGCCTGTCGTCCGTTCGTGGAAGTGGAGCAAGAACTGCGCGCACGCGCGTCCACTTCAAGCAGAGCTTCGGCTCCTGATGCTGTGGTGGACACTACTGCGACTGCAGCTACAGCCACCACTGTCACGGCAGCAATGGAGAGCTTTGACACGGTGCAGCAGCGCGAGTGCCAGATCTGCTTTGACAAGATGGACGCGCTGCAGGCGCACGTGTGCGCGTCGTGCAACGGCTCGTTCTGCTCGACGTGCATGCAGTGGTACGTTGAGTTCAAGATCCTGGACGGCGAGGTTTCGCGCAAGAAGCTCGTGTGCCCGGCGCCCCACTGCGTGCGTCCGCTTCCGGAGGACCTCATCGAGGCCTTTGCGTCACAGGAGACGTTTGTGAAGTACCAGTCGTTCCTCAAGAACCAGAAGACAGGCGTGCGCTTTTGTCCTCGCGCCGGCTGCTGCGCGATCCTCGACGAGCCGCTCTTCTGCCGCGACCGCAAGGTCAAGTGCACGGAATGCAACACCGAGTCGTGCATGCGCTGCGGGGGCGACTACCACCTCACGCGTCTGTGCAGACGCGTGGACAAGCGCTACGGCCGGTGGAAGCGCAGCCACAACGTGCGCGCGTGCCCGTCATGCAAGACGGACATTGAGAAGCAGGGCGGCTGCGCACACATGAAGTGCTTCCAGTGCGACCAGGAGTTCTGCTGGGCGTGCCTGCGTGCCTGGGACGACCACGACGAGACGCTCTGCATCCCGCTGGCGTTCTACCACTCGAAGAGCCGCAAGTACGGCTGCTGGGCGCCGCTGCGCTTCGTGACCAAGAGCCTTGTCTTGAGCGTCGCGAGCGTCGTGGTCGTCGCCGGCGCGGGCGTGGCCATCGTCGTACTGCCGCCGGTCATCGGCTACCACCTCGCGCGCGACTCGTACCGGCGCAAGAAGCACCTGCGCCGCTCGTACATGATCCAGACCTCGGAAGGTGCGCCGCCGCAGTAGTAAGAGAGCGCACTTGGTTGTTGGCTCTGGTGATATTGGTAGGTCGTCTGGTTTTCTATTGCCTCCTGCGTGTGTGTGTTGAATTTGTTAGGATCTGCATAGATCTTCGATTGCTTGTGCGTGTAAGTTGTGTATCCACCTAAAGTCAATAAATACATAGATGACAGCGGTAGCACGTGAGGGACGACTCATGCCGTCGATAGATCGCCGAACATCTCCATGGATCTCGTTCAAATGCGACCTGTGGCTAGATAGATGAAGCCTGGAAAGCGGCCCCAGTCTCCATAGAAGAACAGGGATCTGGCGCAAGCGAGTGAATGTAAGTGGAACAACATTATCAATATATCTTTCATTTTCATCGTCGTCTTCCTTCTTCTCTTCGGCATATCGTCGCTCTCCACTGCTTTTCAATCGGGTCTCCTGCGTCTTGGTCCACAGTCGCACGCACCAAGCGCCGAGGAGCTCGTCCAGTGCGTGCTACTGCTGCTGCGGCGGTCGTTCCCAACGTACGCTGAAGAGCAGAGGAAGGAGCTCAAGCACGTGCGCGGTCTTGACATCAGAGACGAGAGCTCGATTACTTCTTCTCCAATACTACGATCTACGCCTTGGCGAAGGCCTCAGCGGCCTTGGCGATCGAGTCGATCTGGACTGTAATCGCATAACCGAACACATATATACACAGCAGTAAGTACCAGCACGCATACACGTTCGTTCATAAAGTCATCGAGAGACGCCACTGGCATTAGTCGCGAGAACGTACCGCGCTTGCCACGCTCGCCGTCGGCCCACTTGAAACCGGCAAAGTTGACGTCCGAGCGCGCGACGAGCTTGCTCTTGACCGGCTCCTTGAGCGACTCGCGGAGCACGGCGGCGGACTTGTTGACGTACTGCAGGTACGAGAGGCCGGCCACGCGCCACATCGAGGTTCCCTTTCCGCTCATGCTGCTTGTTGCTGCTTCTGTTACTCGCTTTGGCGATTGCTTGGCTCGTTCTTTAGACTGGCGGGCGCTTGTGCATGGCGCTGTTGGCTCACGAGCCCCACACACGCGTGCCTCCCCCTCGAAAGCGCGTGCGGCAATTCATTGTACGATTCATTTGAGCAATTGAATTGAAGGGTTGATTGGCAAAAATGAATTGCGTGTACCAAGTTGATATCTGCACGTTGATAATTTAGAACAGAAAAGCGATGTCCAAAACCGTGTCACCTTTGTACTTGGGATTTGTATGTGGAGGGGCACTTGGTTTTGGGATGCTGGAATCTGCGGACAAAGAAGTGGACTTTCGCTTCGATTCGTCTCATTCGAGACGAAAAAGTATAGGAAAATTGGATTTTTTTATGCTTGAATTTCTGACATTATGCATTTGTTTTATGGAAAATTTTGACATGCTGAAGCGACAAGTGTCAAAATTGAGTGGACCGTTTCGGCGGTCAGCCTGCATTGACATTGGTGGTGTCGGTCGAAAGCTCATTGCGCGCGACTGACTTGAAGCAGCAGTCAAACGACGGCAGCAGCAAGCAAGCAAGCAGGTCCGCGATGGTTCGCGTCATCGGACTCTCTCCAAAGGCGTCCGCGGGCGTGAGTCTGCTGGTGGCCGCCACCGTCGCGCTCGGCGTGATGTACTACCTCACGGCGCAGCAGCGCGACGAGCAGCTCAAGCTCAAGGACGCGTCTACGTCGTCGCCAACGAAGTCCAAGAAGAAGAAGGGCAACAACCGACCAGGCAGCAAGCTCTCGCCCAAGGCCAAGAGCGCCGCCGGTGCGGCGGCCAATGGCGTCGTGAAGAAGGTCGCGAAGGAGAAGAAGCCAGAGCCCGTGCCTGTGCGCATCCTGTACGGCACCCAGACGGGCACCTCCAAGCGTGAGTCTGCATTGATTGATATCTATAATGTGGTGTTGTTATCGCCAGAGAGCTTGGTGGAATGTCGATGACTGATAGATGCAACATGCATGACCAACAGGAATGGCAGAGGAGCTCGAGAAGAAGATCTTTGCGCTCAACATCGCGGGTTTCCACTTCCAGACGAGCGTCGTGAGCATGAAGGACTACGATCAGGACAACCTGGAGCACGAGGCGATTGTGATCGCGATCATGTCGACGTGGACCGAGGGTGCCCCGCCGCAGGACGCGCGCCTCTTCTGCAGCTGGATCAACGACATGGCGCTCGACTTCCGCGTCTCCAAGACGTGGCTCGCGAAGACGCCGCACGCCGTCTTCGGGCTCGGCAACGCCGAGTACGACGAGTACTACGGCACGGCGGCGAAGAACCTCGACCGCGAGCTGAGTGAGCTCGGATCCCCATTGCTGTGCCCTCTGGGCTTGGGCGACGACAACGTCGACCAGTTCCACCAGTTTGAGCAGTGGGTCGACAACCTCATCGCGGCGATGTGCGAGTTCAGCTCGGACCAGCAGGTGGCGAAGAGTGGCTCGCAGACGCCCGCGGAGAAGAAGGAGTGGCTCTCGCAGAAGGAGTTCCGTCGCCAGAAAAAGGCTAAGCAGCAGCAGCTCGAAGTGGAGAACGGCGAGGCCGTGGAGCTCAACGAGGAAGATTTTATGAATGAGAAGGTGCTCACGGGCGAGTTCTCGGACGACGACGAAGATGGTGATGATGACAACACGAAGAACGCCGACGATGACAGTGGCATGGTCGATGTGGAGGACATTGGCAAGTCCATGAAGGAGTCCGAGGCTGCGAACCTGTCGCGTGAGATGGTGACACCCATGCAGCGCAAGGCACTCGTGAAGGAGGGCTACAAGATCATTGGCACGCACAGCGCCGTGAAGCTCTGTCGCTGGACGAAGCACCAGCTGCGCGGCCGCGGCGGGTGCTACAAGCACACGTTCTACGGCATTACGAGCTACCAGTGCATGGAGACGACGCCGAGCCTCGCGTGCGCGAACAAGTGCGTCTTCTGCTGGCGCCACCACAAGAACCCCGTGGGTCGTGTCTGGCGCTGGAAGACCGACGAGGCCGAAGTGCTCGTTAACGGCTCGATCGAGCGCCACCAGAACATGATCAAGGAGCTCAAGGGCCTGCCTGGGCTCATCCAGAGCCGCTGGGAGGAGGCATTCACCGTGCGCCACTGCGCGCTGTCGCTGGTGGGCGAGCCCATCATGTACCCGCACATCAACGAGTTCTGCCGCGAGTTGCACAAGCGCCACATCTCGTCGTTCCTGGTCACGAACGCACAGTTCCCGGAGAAGATTGCGGCGCTCGAGCCCATCACGCAGCTGTACGTGAGCGTGGACGCGGCGACGAAGGAGGCGCTCCAGGCCGTGGACCGTCCACTGTTCAAGGACTTTTGGGAGCGCTTCCTCGCCTGTCTCGAGGAGCTCAAGCGCAAGGGCCAGCGCACGGTGTACCGCATGACGCTCGTCAAGTCGTACAACATGGACGAGCTGGACAACTACGCCGAACTCATCAACATCGGCAAGCCCGACTTCATCGAGGTCAAGGCCGTGACGTACTGCGGCAAGTCGGACGGCTCGGACCTCACGATGAAGAACGTCCCATGGCACCAGGAGGTGCGCGACTTCTGCGCTGCGCTCTGCGAGCGCGTGAGCGGTGAGTACGGGCTTGCGGCCGAGCACGCGCACTCGACGTGCGTGCTGCTGGCCAAGAAGAAGTTCTGCATCGAGGGCCAGTGGCACACGTGGATCGACTACGAGCGCTTTCACGAGCTCATCGAGAAGTACTACGAGGACGGCAGCACGTTCACGGCCGACGATTACATGGCGCCAACGCCCACGTGGGCGGTCTACGACGCCGAGGAGCGCGGCTTTGACCCGATCGAGACGCGCTTCCGCCGCACCAAGGACGGCAAGGTCGTCGAGTTCGCCTACGAGGCCACCGACTCGGGCTGTGGTTAATGAACTATGAGACCCTAGTGATTCTTCCAATACGTTGTTGATCAATGTATGCCTACCTCGAATAATAGATGTGGTTTCTTGGCATATACATTATTACTGAATCATGGTGCATTATGAATCAAGCTAAGGAATGGAAGATAAATTGGCTCTCGAGCACGCCGTCCTCGACGCAGTCGGTGCAGTGTACGGCGTTGAGCAAGTTCGTCTTGCCGAGTTTCGCTCGGAGGCTCTGCGGACGCAGCGCCTGCGCGATCTGCACGTCGAAGGGGCCGCAGAAGTCGCGGAACCGGCGTACGACGTCGTCTCCGCGGATCTCGAGCGCGACGCACGGACCCGAACACATGTACTTGAGCACCTCCTGCGAAATGGACAATGTTGGTTTGTGAACAAGTGAGTTAGTGTGAGATGGTTCTCAAGCCGATACAAACAAGCACAGACTTACGTGGTATTGCCGCACGATGCCCTTGTAGACGCGGAAGAACTCGTCGGCGTCGTGCATCTGGAAGTACAGCGTCTTGATCGCCGAGATCTCAAAACCGGCGTTTAGGATCGCGTCGAGCACTTCGCCCACGTGGCCCTCGCGAAGCATGCGCGGGCGCAGCAGACACAGTGAGCAGTTGTCAAACACGGCCGTGGATGGGAAGATGGCGCTGCTGTTGTTGTTGCTATTGGAGGTGACTTTGGACGAGCTGGACGCAAAGGCGTCCAGGAGTCCGATCTCGCCCACGAGCACGTGCTGGCGGAGGCGAGCGGCCTCAAGTCTGCTGAGCGCGTCTTCCAGTGTATTTGGTGTCGGCTGCTTCACTTCAATGAGCACCGACACATCCTGCAGCAAGTCGTCAATGTCCTCGCCATCGCTTGCCGTGAATTGGAGACAGTGGACGCTCAGTGCGCTCACATGACTGCGCTCCAGCTGTGCCATGACTGAGTTGAGCAGCACGAGCCCGCTAGTTTCGATCACCTGGATGACTTTGCCCATGTGCGCGTATCCCCTTGGGCGTACTACGAAGAGCGCCTTGTTTGCGCGCTTCTTGATGAGCTGCTTGGTGTACTCGTTCGCAGCGTCAATGACCGAGAGCTGGCGCGAGTAGACCGTGATCGAGCCGCCCGGCACGAGCGCATCGAGCTTGACCGTCGGGATGCGGATGCGCTTGAGGAAGATGCGCTTCGAGTAGCGCTCAATCTAAGCATCAAGCCAACGCATGTAGCTCCCAGTCAGTTGGGCACTGTCGTTGCAAATAACGGACACGCATACAATAGAGGCATGCAGACACGCACCATCTCGACCGTGTTGTCGCCATGGTAGTGCAGCACGTAGGGCTTGAGCTGGTCGGACTGTGGATCGTACCACTCGAGAAAGAACGACAGCTGCTGCTCTTCCTCCATGCTCCTCGCGCTGATGGCCGCACGCGCCTTTTCGCGTCCCACACGAGGCTGCTGCTGAGCAGGACGAAAGCGCGAAACCCAAGCGCCATCGTCTCGCCATGTTGTTTGCTGGACTAAGAATAGCCGCAACGGCTAAGAATAACCAACCTCACGCGTTGGGCTATTTTTGGAGCTCATTAGAAAGCCAGAAGCCAACGCAGGGTGCATTTTTTGGATCTTTTCGCGAGAAAGATCCGACTCTGATTTGGTTTACAGTAAATTTTTTTGACTTGAATAAAGTATTTAACCCTAAACATTTACAAACTTCAAACCTCTATAAATCAATACAGTCCTCCCCCCCATTATGATACATGAAAAATCGTCCACAAAATATCTATTCATAGAGGATATTGAGAGTTTGCAGGTATAAAAAAAGGAGATAATATGAGAGTTGAACCGCTCTGAAACGAATCCAATTTTGAT
>JAADXK010000973.1:0-13056 GCA_023337805.1 Globisporangium barbulae | reverse complement strand
GTTCGGCGTGCACCACTGCATCCACCACAATGCGCTCTCGAAGGTGCTGCTGCGCCACCACTTCCCCGAGTTGCCGCTGCCGCCGGACTTTGGCATGGCGCCCTCCACGACCAACTTCAACTTGACCAGCACCAGCGGCGCGAAGTGAGCAGTGCGAGTAGTACAAAATGATACCATATGTATGGCGTTTTCTCGAGAAATCCCAGCAAGTGCCGTTGTACACGGCGCCAGTTGGACAAGTGCACCACGAACCCCGCAACAACGAACGGAAGGCGCGGATATACTATAAATGAGCGACCGAGGGCACTCGAACAACGGACACCTGACGCTCGAGCTCACTCCGCTGGGTCTGGTATGTACTTCGATAGCCGATCTGTCACTAAGTGCGCTTTGGCCGTAACGCTTTTCTTTGAAGCTGCTTTCGCGAACTCTGGTTAAACGGTCGTTTAGTGGTACTGTCACGCGCATATTATAGAGCATACTTATAACTAAAGTCCGCGAAGTATTGAATCCGAGAATGCACAGCACAGCGAACGTCGACGACAGTGGTGGTGCGCTGCCACCGCCACTGCCATCACGTCCACCTCTTCCTGTCGCTGCTGTACCAGCAGTTGCAGCGAACGTGTTTGCGAACGACGGCAACTTCATGGCGCAGTTCCTCGCGCAACAGCGACAGCAGAACACCACGAACAGCAGCAGCAATGACGACAAGCCAGTAACTGTGCGGGTGGAAGAAGCAGTGGTGACGGCGGCGGAGCGTGACGCGCACGTGAAAGAGAGCGTGCTGAAGAACGACGGGAGCTTCATGGCGACGTTCCTGGCGCTGCAGCACAAGGAAGAGCGGCTCGCCAAGCAACAGGTAATAACGGAGTAGTCCATGCCTTTGTATCTTTCTTTCAATATGTGGGCGAGCTGTAGGGCTGCTCGGATTCGATCGAAACAAGAGGAATGACGCTCGTACGCTAAGCTTCTGTCCGTCCCTAGTCCGGAAACCAACGCGCGTGTTGGCGACTCGAGCGTAGTGTCTTCTTGCGGCGCTGATCCTGCGAGAAAGGTAACGACGCCAGCTTCTGCTTCCGCGACGACTATCGCGAGTGAGCCGCTAAAGAAGAAACGCAGCCGATGGGACACGGGGTCTTCAGCAGCGGATGAAGGCACTGTGGCAGGCGCAACGAACTCCAAGGGGAAATCGAAAGCAGCACGATCGGATGGTAATGATGAAGCGAAAGCCGTCGCGCTGCTGGTCGAGCGCGGCGACGGCGACAAGAACGACGCGGTCATCCGTGCCAAACAGCAGAAGCACGTGGCAGAGTTGCGCTTTCTAGAGCAGCGCATCCGGGGCTTCCAGCAACAGATGCAGCTCAGCAATGGAGCCGCAGGAGCGCAAAGCAAAGCACAGGCGAACGAGCAGCTCTTGGAGGAGCGACGCACCGAGTATGTGCGCCTCGCGGCACTACTTGAAGAGGAAAAGGCGTACAAGGACTCGGTCGAGGACGCCGAGCTTGGGACGATCCAGGACGGGACGCTCGAGCACCGGCGCCGTGCGAGGGAGATGCTCGAGACGCTGCAGAATGCGGATACGCTGACACGACGGGGCGAGGGCAAGCACCACCTTGGGGACTTCCTGCCACAGGCCGAGGTTCGTAGCGTTGTGTGTAGAATGCGTGCTGCGTACGAAATAATCTGGGCTTTGGCTAACTGGCTATGTTACTTAGCTGGACAAGTTTATGAGAGAGGCGAAAACGGTTGTGGGTGGTGATGGACTATTGCAGAGTGAGCAAGCAGCAGTCTCAGGAGCTGTGTCTGGTGGTGGACTCGGGTACGAAGCTTCGGCGTCGGGGCAGCAGGACGACGATGAGTTCGATCAGTACCGCAAGCGCATGATGCTCGCGTACCGCTTCCGCCCGAACCCACTGGTGCGTTCTTCCGTATTGGAATATGAAAATTCGTCGTGTGCCTGAATGCTGATGAAAATGGCTGCTAACGACTGACTCTGCGAACCTTGCTGCAGAACAACCCGCGCCGCCCGTACAGCTGAGGTTGTGGAACGTTGCCGTCCAGCTAGGCTGTTGTTGTATCTCAAATTCGTTTATGACTTTCCCTTCTTCTATGCAGATAACGAGTTTAATGGTGGACACAGATTCTTCGAGAAGCACCGAGAACCCAGGCAGTGTGTGTGTGTGCGCTTGGTGGAGGTACCTGTGTAACATTATTGTGAGCAGCTCGGCTCTACGAATTCTACTAGATAATGCCAAAGCATTCGACATTGCTGGAGCCACTGGAGGAGCCAGACACTCAAGATCGCTGCGGCCGCTGCGCCGCCACCTTCGTTGACAATGCAGGACGCTGAGGTCGAATCTCCTCGGCTTTTCCAGATAATAGCAGTGGCTGAGGCTGTTGTTGTTGTACAGACTGAGCTCCTCTTGAGCTCCCAACAGCAACAGACTGAAGCGCCGTCGTTGTCCCTGGAGTTGACAGGAGAACCGCGTTCTTCTGCATGCGCTGCTGCTTGACGCGCACCTGGTCAGCGAAGTGGTGTGCGCGCGCGTGGTCCCACTGCAGCAGCTGGTACGCCTTCCACGCGACGCTCAGCGGTTCGGGCTCGAGCTCCTGGACGCCCTCGTCTTCGGTCCGAGCAGGTGCGTTCCCGATTGTCATTGCTACTGCTGATAATGGTCCCTCTTTCTCACTTGCTACTGCATCTATAGCCCCAGGAGCACCAGCCATGGCGCTGCACCGCTTCTTGCGTGAGTCTCTGCTGCTGTTAGCATCACGTGTGGCCTGGGTCAGCAAACTCTGGACCTTGTCGAGGCGCAGCGTGCCCGTCTGCCAACAGCGCACGCCGTCGAGCGCGCTCTCGGCTTGGAACGCGAGCGCGATGTGGTCGCGCATGGACTTGCGGTGCAGCTGCCAGGACTTGAGCAGCGCCTGGGTCGTGCCGCCACTGCGAGACGGCGCGCTCGAGCTCAGAAGCCACGAGGCTAGGGGGAAGCTTCCCAGGGGGCTGCTCCCCGGCGCTAGCAGCGACTGCTGGATGCTACGGAAGTCGACGCTGACGAACCGCTCATGCATGCCCAGGATGTCGACATTGTCGACAACGGCGCTCAGCAACTGCTTCCAGTGTGGAGACGCATTGCTGCGGTTGCTGCTGAGACTAAAGATCCCAAGTGAGCCAGAGGCCTTGGTTTGGGCGGCAGCGTAGATCTGAGCGAGGCGAGCCCGGGACAAGGTGGACGCTGAACCCATGGAGCCCATGGATCCACTGCTTTGGGTTCCGTTGGCTGAAGTTTGTGCTGTCATCACGTGCACAAACTCTTCAAACACGAGGCAGCCGTCGTTTCGGTCCATTAACGCACCTTGGAGTGTGATGCCCAGCTGGTGCTCGACGGCAAAGTGCACGTGCACCCAGCAGCGCACGATCGTGGAGACCGCAAGGTCCATCGGGAGGATCTGCGCCTCAGAAAGCTGTCCATTGGGCGCATTCCCTGACGACGAAGACGCTGATGAACTGAGGTTCAGGTTGTACGGACCAGGAGTCACGGGCGTCACGAGCGATACAGTCGCAACGACGGACTTGTCCAGCAAAAGCTGGTACTTCTCCTCGAGCAAAGACGCCACGTCGGGTGCAAACGCGAACGACACGACATGTAGTAGCAGCGCCTTGACCGACTCGAGCAGCACAAACGGCGTTGAGCTCTTGGCATTGGCATTGCTAGTCATGACCTGGGCTCGCTTCGATGGTGACGAAGGCGGTACAGACTTTGTGACAACTGGTGGTGGCATTCCAGCCCGCCGCCCCCAGTTGTTCATGTCCTCGGCGGTCTGCAAAGTCCAGACGTCCATACTGAGGCCGCTGTTCTCGATGAGCTTTTTCGAGACTGAGACGTGCAGAAGCACCCGCTGACAATAGAAGAGCATGGCGAAGACGCGCGACGGAAGTGCTTTCCGCTCACGCTGATGCTGTTTGTTCGCTTCGGGTTCGCTCTGTAGGTGGAAGAGCTTCGTGAGCAGTGCAAAGAGGAAGATGGTCTCGTGGGCGAGCGACGACGTGCCTCCGGATGCTGATGACGAACTGGGGCTTGTTGGATTAGAGGCTAAGGCTGAAGATGGCGAAAATGAGGAGGACGAGCTGCTGTTGCCCAGGAAGAGCTGGATGCTCGCAAAGAACCGCACGAACTCGCGCTCGCAGCGCTCGAGATCGCCGTTCTCGGCATCAAAGAACAAGGAGTAGATGAACTCAACAAAGCTCTCGCACGTCGTCCAGGCCGCCTGGCTTCCGGTAGCTGCTGGAAAATGGTTGGCTGCCAGCGACACGGGTAGCATGTCTGAGCCTGAAGAAGAAGAGGAAGAGAATCCTGTAGCGTACGCGTTATCGAGCGCCAGGCGATAGATCCAGTGGATCTTGTCGACAAGCTCGTGCTTGGACATGCACGTTGCGATCGATCTTGCCGGGTCCGCGGCTGGGAACTGCTCATTTGAGGCTTCGTCGGGCTTGAGCACGAGTGTGAGCACGAGTAGCTCTCTCACGTGCCTGGGCAGCTTGAGCAGCGCCTTGTTGAGTCGAATCTGTGGCTGCTGCTGGTGACTCGACGACGAAGACGACCTCACATTCGCCATCGCACTCGCCTCGCTCGTGCCTTTGAAGCGCACGCTGCTGCGCCGGCGGCCGCTGCCCACGGGCGTGACGACCACTTTCTCATGGTGCGCCACGATGTCCGCCTGGAGCTTTGCCGACACCCCCGCTGGAAGAAACGTAACAGTTGACAACGAAGACAAGGACGACGACGCAGAGATCGTCGTCGCGGCGATCGTGCAGTAGGAGAGCGACCGCAGGAAGCTGTGCGCGTTCCCAGCGTCCATGGCTGGGAACTGCGTCCCGATGGACCGCTGAAGAGCTCTGGGGCGCCTTAGCTTGGGCTTCTTCGCGTTCGCCTCCGAGCTTCCAGGCACCAATGACTCATTGCTGCTGCTGGAGACGCCCGTCTCGGCGTAGAGCACCTCGATGGCTCGCAGCGCGTCGTTGATCTCGCGTAATGTGTGAAGCTCGCTCAGCGAGATCTTCTCCATCGGGTTGATGCTGCCTCGGTGCGGTGAGACTGCTGCGGAGCCCAAGAAGAAACTACCGGTAGTGGCCGCCACCGAGCCCCTCTCTCCTGTCTGGTGCTGCTGCTGGCTTTGGTGCCAGTCGTCACCTCCTGTCTGGGCGAACAGGTGATCCATTGTATCACCACTAGCACTACCACCAGTGGTTGAAGAACTACTGTTAGTGGTGGGGCTGCTGATGGACGTGGAGCTCATGACGTCGCGCACGCCGCGGCGCTCGTGCAGGTGCAGGTAGCTCCGGCAGAGCAGCACCAGGTGCGCGACGTAGATCACCTGGAAGCGGTTGCGGAAGTGGAACGCCGCGAATCCGGGTGCCAATCGCTGGTAGTCACCTAGGTGTCTTTGGTGGCTTTCACCATTCCCGTCACCATCGTCAACACCTTGAGAGTCATCGGTCGTGTCGCCTCCCTCTGTTTCGTCACCCTCGCCCTCGTTCCCCTGGACGGCCTGCTTTTGTAGCCACGTGGAGGTATTGACTGCGTCCTGGAGCTGCGCGACGCAGTCCACGATGAGCGCCTTGCAGTGGCCGTGCCACTGCTCCTCGCGCTCGAGGTGCAGGAACTCCTGCTTTTCCAGGTTGCACATGGTGAGCGAGCGCATGTTCTGCGTCTGCAGCCGCTGGATCTCGCCCTCGAGGTCCAGGATCTGCTGCTGAAGCTCCATTTTCGCGGCCTTGAGCGTGCACAGCTGCTTTTGTGACTGCTTCTGGTTGCGTAGGATCGTCGCGAACATGCTCTCGCAGAGCGCGAGTGCATCGTCACAGAGCACTTTCCACGCAAACTCGGCGAGTTCGAGCGAGAAGACGCTCACGCGCCGGATCGCCTCGTGTAGACAGAGTACGATGAGCGAGAAGTAGCTCGCGAGCTCCATTTTGTGGTTGTGGTGGTCCTCTGGTCCTGGTGGCTTTGAAGAGCTGCTGGCTGGGATGCCTGAAGTCGATCGAGCTGCGATGAGAGCCGAGATGAGCTTGAGCTCGCTGTTGTTGCCATTACCATTGACAAGAGCCGACACGACGCTATTGTACGCGGCCGCGCAGGGGAAGAACTCGTGGCGCGCGAGCTGCCGCTTGCGCCGACGCAGCACGCGGTGCTTCTCGTCGCTGCTGAGCAGCAGCCACTGGGTCGTGTACTCGATAGTGCCATTACTAGCGACCTTTGTCTTCGTAGGGCTCTTGGTCTTGCACGAACTCTGTGAGCCACCCATTTTCCGCAGGGTCTCTTCAAAGTAGAGCACGAGCTCGAGGATGCACTCCTCGTGGTCGCTCATGTGCACGATCTTCTTCCGCGACGGGTATGTGAGCTGCTGCGGGGTCTTGGGCTTCGCTCGGCCTTGTTGCTGCTGCTGTGGCTGTTGATCGCCAGTGAGGGCTTGCTCTGTAGTGTGGCGATGCTGGCGAGGCGACTGCACGACCCCAGTCTTGCGGAGCGAGAGCATCTGCGGCACCAGCGCAGCGCTCTGGAAGTTGGCTTTCGGCGACAGACGGTCAGTTCGCAGGGCTGGTTGTCGCGGTGATGCGGACGAGAAGCTGGCACCACTCGAACCTTTCACCTGCGTAGTTGGCAATTGAGCGTGGCTTGTACTACTACCAGACATATGAGTTAGTGGATCTGTATGGACATTGCTGCTGCTGAGATAGCGCACGTAGGCGTCGAGTTGCTGCAACGCGCGCTGCACTTTGGCGTCATGCGGCAGCAGATCGTCGAGGAAGCAGCGCAGGAAGAGCGCGTAGAGGCGGATCTTGTCAAAGCCCACGTGGAAGGCGCACTTGTGCAGGTTCGCGTCGATCCAGACGCTCAGGTTGCCAAAGACGTTGGCGAGCGCATCGTTCGAGTGGCCGTCTGCTCGCTCTGGTTTGTTGTCAGCATCGCTGCCGCCCAGAGCCGTCAAGGGAAGTGCAGGTGCATGCTCGAAGCGAGCCACGAGGTCCCGAGCGAACTGTGGTGTCGCAAGCGGCCGGAACGACGTGTCTCTGCGTGGACTGGAGCCGTCATCGGTCGCAACAGCAGCATGATTTGCGATGGCGTTCGGCGGCGAGCGCGAGGTGCCGCTGATGAGCTCGAGGCGCCGCACGTGGTCGGGCAGGTGCGCGACGCGGTTGCGGATCCCGAAGCCCTCGGCCATGCGCGTCCAGCCTGACAGTCACACGCACTTGCTCGGTCCGTGGATCTCAATGAGGCGTCGCACTTGAGAGATGGCTACATTGTGTGGAAAGAGACGATCCTCTAAAGTACGAGAATTGAGTGGTACTTAAGTACTTAATTGGAGATTTTCGGACTTTTTTGAATATTTGATGAAAATTTATCAAATATCGTAAAAAATCAATGGCTTGTATTAGGGGAAGTTGGCAAACAAAAATGATAAAAGGGCGAAATCATGGCTTCCCGTTTGTGCGAGATCGCTATTGTAAGGACATGCCATGATTTCGCCCTTTTTATCATTTTTGTATGGAGTGTAAGGTATTTAAATGATTAATGAGGTCTAGAAAAAGCGTGGGATTTTCTCATTTTTTCATAGCATTTCCATCAAACGCAAGACTAGCACGCGAGCTCGTGCAAGCTGCGTTTGCTCTCAGCCTATTCGTCCAGTCGATCGTCCCTCTCGCTCGCTCATTCGCCAGGTGAGCCAGTAGAACAGCAAGCTGCGTGCGCGCATGTTGACGGACCACATCTGCGCCGCGATCGGTTCGCTTCGTCAGCAACCGCGACCATGACGTACCTTTGCGAGTGTCGCCGATGAATACATAATCATTTGCATTTCATCCAATCAAGTCTCTCCAAGGCACTACCTTTAGCTTTTTACGTGCTCTGATTGGTGGATGAGCAGCTTTGAGTATATTTTCTCTTGGTGAGAAATTTCAAAAGCGAGCCGCTCACTCGTCTTCATTCCAAGATCCTCCACGCTCCCCTCAAGTCCACCCCAAACACACCACACAGTCAAGATGCCAAGCGTCCGCGAGTCCGTCGAAGCCAAGATCGCCGAAACGCCAGTGGTGGTCTACTCCAAGAGCTACTGTCCGTACTGCACCAAGACCAAGGCGCTGCTCAAGGATCTCGGCGCGTCCTTTGAGGTCGTTGAGCTCGACCGCGTGGACGACGGCGACGCCCAGCAGGAGGCGCTCGAGGCCATCACGGGCCAGCGCACCGTGCCGAACACGTTCATCGGCGGCAAGACCGTCGGCGGCAACTCGGACATTCAGTCGCTGCACAAGGGCCAGCAGCTCGTGCCGAAGCTCAAGGCCGTCGCTGCCCTGTGAGCAACACAACACAAGCAAGATTTTGTACTCGCTTCTGATGAGACTGCGATGAGAAGCGACTGGCAGATAGCAATGGGGGAATGCGTTGCTCGCCATCACACAGCGTGTGCCGCAAGTCCCGGTGCTCAATCACTCGCAGCGCTCGATAATCAAACGCTTAACACTCGATAAAATATACACATCATCTTTTTTCTTCATCTTGCTGCGTTGTGTTTCGTCTGTCCATGTGTCCACACAGTATGGATCCTCGTGCCGTATGTGTGTGCTGACATACTCATGCAGGTCTCACCAGCGACAGCTTCTTCACAATGCTCGCTGCCGTTAGTCCATGAGGAAGCCACCTCGAACGACGAGCGTGTTCCAGAAGACCAGTGTCTCATTCGTCAATCAGAATTTCGCTCAATTTTAGTGTCATGTCGCTATTGTGAGATAAGTGACGTTAGTGACATCACGCGACACCTTTTTGCTTTCCGACGGCACACGAAGCGCACAGGCCATTGAGCGATCAATCGCTTGTCTGCCGGCTGCCACGATGTTCGCGAAGAGGAGCGCCAAGTTGAACAAGAACAAGCGCAGACGCGTCGCGGACGACGAAGATGGCGACGCCAGCGGCAAACGCAGCAGCGGTGCGCGCAACAGCGACGGTGAGCACGATGACGAGCAGCTCATCGCGCCGATCGTGACGGACCGGCGCAAGATCAACACGTTCTCGGTTCGTTTGGGTCCGTTCAATGACGCACAGACTACTGTACTGCATGTACAATAGCTCATGTACACGGTTGTTGTTGTGTTGTGACTGGCTGGTTTGTTGTTCACAGACTGGCGCTGGGAAGAAAGTGAAGAACGTGGTGCAGGTGCGGCAGATCGAGTCGGCGCGCGAGATCGTACCGCAAAAGTACGCAGGCGACGCCACGTACGAGACCCAGATCGACACGGAAAAGGATCGGTATGCTCTATCACTATGTGTGTCTTTACATGTCACTCGATTGCTGCTGCTGTGATATACTATGGTACTGATGTACATGTACTCATAATTGCGCGGCTCGTAGAGATGCGCGCGCGATCATGGAGCGCAACATCAAGCTGAACGAGGACAGCAGCGCCGACCACGACAGTGGTAAGGTCTACAAGGGCCAGGCGGGCTACAAGAACTACATCTCCAAGAAGGAGTCCCAGATTGGCATGAACAAATACACGGGGTATGTATTCACGTGAACCAAGATATGTGCTTGCTTGTTGATTGTGCGCCGTACTAACTCATAGCTCTTGATTTTTTTTAATATTCTGCAGCACGCAGGGCCCGATCCGCGCGCAGACGTGGGCACGTGCGATCTCGCGCTTCGACTACCAGCCGGACATCTGCAAGGATTACAAGGAGACAGGCTTCTGCGGCTACGGCGACAGCTGCAAGTTCCTGCACGATCGAGGGGACTACAAGAGCGGTTGGCAGATCGAGAAGGAGTGGGCGGAGAAGGAGAAGAAGCGCCAGCTCATGCTCCAGCAAGGCCGCAGTACGTGTGCGTTCTCTTTGTGTGAGTGTTTGGCTATAATCTGACTCGTGCCATTTTTTGCTGTTTGTTTCGTGTTAGACCCTGACGAGGAAGACGACGACGACGACCAGTACGTGATTAAGAGCGACGACGAGGAGCAATTTGCATGCACGATCTGCCGCGGGCCGTTTCGAAATGCCGTCGAGACCATGTATGTGTGCTTTGAGCTTTCTTCGGTGATGAGATCATGAAATTGTCGGGGAAAGTGGAAATTGTTGGCTGATGTTGTGAATTGTTTTGTTTTTTCTTCCAATAGTTGTGGGCATTTCTTCTGCGAGGCGTGCGCACTGAAGCATTTTAAGAAAACCTCGCGGTGTTTCAACTGCCGCAAGCAGACGAACGGTGCGTGTGCAACAGGTCCACATCTTTGAGTCAAGGCACAAGTTCTAGCGTGTGTCTAATGTCGTGTGGCTTTCTTTCTTCTAGGTGTGTTCAATGCGGCGGAGAAGTTGCGCCTGCGAGAGCAGGAGGAGCGAGAGGAAGAAGAAAATGAGCAGAGCGACAACGAGGGAGACAAAGCTACTGAGAAGGACGAAGAGACTGGTAAAGAAGAAGTCGAGACTTCGTCTGGAGGCAGCTGGGCTGTAGTCTCGTAAGGAACCCAGACTCTTAGATTCGCCTCGCCTGGACCGTGCCATTTTCAGTAGAAGCCCACTTATCGCTTAACAAAGCACGTAAAGCGAAAATGCGATTTTCTGCTTTCTTTGAAACCGCCAAGAAGACCTATACGCATTTCCATTCATTCTTTCCCTCGTTGACTTAATGTGAGTCACGTTATTGATTAATCTCGACACATTTTAATAAATAATTTTGTTCGCTAGTGGTGTTTGGCTCCTTCATGCATGGGTCCCAACATGAGCGGCGCATTCGTCGGAGCTTATATGAAAACTCACTCAGCTTGCTCATTTCGACTGACGCTCTTGATCCCTCTCCTATCTCAGGTCGCACTGCTCGAGCTGCTCGTCTTGATCAGTGACTTGATGTACGGGTGGTAGACGATTGCTGCGACGAGGTACGGACCTACGAGCGTCATCACGCCGTTGTCCCAGAGCGACCGGGCCCGTTCCCCGCGGCTCGCTGGCGTGACTTTTGCCATCTTCTTCATGGTGTCGAGGCTCAGGCGGCTCATCTGCGAGAGCACAACCGCCGTCACGAGGACCACGATCTCCCAGTTGTCAAACTTGTGGTCCGGGTATGCGAGCAGTGAAATGACTGCGCCCATCATGCTGAAAGCCGTGGAGACGACGAGGTCTTCAATGCCGTGGCTCGTTGGGATGGCCTTCGCGAGCAGGGTGTCGTGGCACGTCTGGAACACACGAGGCAGCCGTGTGCGCAGGTTCACGAACAGGTAGTGACCAACCTCGGCGGCGCAGATCACGAGCCAGAAAGTGGCGATCTTGTCACCGTATTTGTTGGCGTTCGGGTGGTCGATAAAATCCGCCATCTCCATCATGGGCGACGTGAGGAACACGAGCCCAAAGATGTCGAGCGCGATTGTGATCGTCGTCTCGACCACTTCTTTGCTGGCGACGATCCGCCAGATCACGACGCTACAGACACCGACGAGCACTACGTAGAGCGAGTCGAGCAGCTCCGGGTCGTCCACCCAACTGTCGAAGTGCGCGAGAAAAGTGTTGAGGCTCGAGAGCGTGAAGCACGCCTGGTACACGAGCACGACGAGTCCGTCGCGCGCCGTCGGCGCAAAGCAGCCACAGAAGGTCGAGAGCGTTGCCCCCAGTGCCGTGCAGCTGAGCACCATCCGCCACCCGAGCGTAGGCCTGCCCACGTCCACGATCAGCCCTTGACACGCCATCACGATACCCACGAAGGCGCCGCCCACGAGCGCCGACACGAGTAGCGCCGCGATCCAATTCTTCCCGCAAAGAAACCGGTCGGCGAGGGGCGACACGGCACACTTGTCTGGGCTCATTTCGTCGAACTGAAGCCGCTCGTACTCGTCGCGACTCAGGTTCTCGTCTTCGTATCGCAGAGGGATGAGCAGGCGCTTACGTATCCGGAAATGCCACCAGCTGAGCTCGATGCCACCGAGCGCGATCACGACTTGACACGCGAACAGCAGCGTGTACGCGTAGGAGACCTGGATCGCTGTGATCACGATCGCTGGTGGCAGAAGCAAGCTTGCGAGTGCGCGTGCGTGTTTCAGGACCCGCGAGTTGTCGCTGAACACCCTTCGTCGTCTTCTTCGTGTGGAGATCATGGTCACGGACGACGCGTGGAAACACGTGGCCACGGCCACGGAGTCTCGCAGCGTGGCGTCGCCGCTCGTCTCTTGCATCCCCCTACTGCTATGTGTATGATGACTCTCCTGACCGTTTTCGCTCTTGGACAGGCGTCGTGTGGAGAGCGACAGAGAGAGCACACGATACCGGCGCACTTCTCGTCTGTTCTCTCTTCAGTTGTGCGCGCTTAGTTATTCCGCCACTATGCCTTTTTTTTAATCAGCGGAGATTAAAAACGATAGTTGTTCGTTGAGGGGATCAACTAATCTTCGTTGTGAAAGGTTTCTGGTTTAGTTGCTAATTGAGGGGTGTTACAGAGAGCCTTTGCAGAAATAATTTGGTGGATCATGGAGAACTTTCCAATTTGGGGTGTTTTGTGAACTCTGATTGGCTGAAAAGCGATACGATACACAACGACAGATGGACAAGGTCACGGTCTGGGACACGTCGAAACGGCGTAATTACAAGACTACGCTGGCTTCTTTTTACGAAGTTGCTACATAACTCGAGTTGCCAGACAGAAAGGGCTCGTTCACTCGCATTCATGCTGACCAGCGTGAATCACTCACGCTGAAAGTTGACTTTCGTTCAAGTCTCAAGTGGCTGGCTGAAATCATTTGAAAAATGCTCCCCACATGTGCCAATATGACTTGCGAGCGTCATGTTCAATTCAAAGAGCATTGTGTCTTAAATACCAACATCTGTGATAACTCCACACGCGAGAACGTATTTTTCAGCATGGCAAGCTCCAAAATATCTCTAAATGCGAGTACAGTGCGACCCAAAACTATAGACGCACCCCGGATTTTTGTTGATTTTCATTGTTGGTGAAAAATCAGATAAAATATAGCTCAACAGAAACAAAAATAGCAATTGGCAAAAATAATAGTGCATTCGATTATAAAAATCT
>JAADXK010000972.1:0-13067 GCA_023337805.1 Globisporangium barbulae | reverse complement strand
CGCAGAATGAAGTGCAACTTGTTTCAACAGATTTGTTTAAATGTGCATTTACTCCAGAGTGATGGTAAAAGTGATTGAATCAAATTCGAAAGGGTATTTGTTGATGACGATGTAACATAATGGGAGGGAGGACTGTAGCAAGCTAAAATTCTACCTACAAAACTGCCATTTTTCTTCCATAGAACCACTTCTTTGTTTTGGGTACCTTCCAAACTCCAGTTTGGGCTCCGATTCCGTCAAGCGGAACAGTCTCCGTCGGTACCGCGTCTTGTCGTGTTTGTATCGAGTTGACAGTGGAAAGAAAGGAAGAAGCCACCAACTGTTGGCGACGACAGCGCTCCACTCTCGTCTCTTGACCAGCGTCTACATCGCCGCGCTTCTGACTTTACGTACGTCTGACTCCACTCGCCCACCTCACAGGCCGCAGCGTTGAGCAGTGACACTGCCGAGCGAGTGCCGATTGACCAGGTACCACCATCAGTATCGTCCGCTCGACATTCACTCACTCAGAACGTCGAATTGACCGGAACCTGCGTGTGACGCGGGTACAAAAAGCCCCCTCTCCTGCGCGCACTCTCTTCCGTTCTTCGTTCCGCCTCGACGTGCTGAGCAGCAAGAGAGACCAGACGAAGGGAAGAGGTGATGAATCATCGCACCGTGGTCGCCTTTGCAGGCGTGACGCGGCCCATTCCGATCCAGACGACCTCCGAGCAGGAGGCCATGTCGCTCTTCTCGACCTCGCCGCTCACGATCACCTCATCAGCCGCACTGCCATCGTCGTCGTCAGTGACTTCCTCCCATCGACGCGCGGCGACGCCACATGGCGGCAGTAACAGCAGCTCGTACGTCGCGCCTTCAACTTCTGCGCCTTCGGCCTCGCAGTACATGGCTGCGTCGCCATCCACCATGTCATCGTCGTCGCGCAAGTCGGGGTCCATGGCGAGCGGCGACGCGTTCTTCGTCGCGAGCTCGCCGCACAGCCATCAAGGGCAGTACCTGCATCAGCACTACAGCCAGCAACACCCGCACCACCAGCGCAAGAAGAGCGTGCCGTGGATCCCCGACAGCCTCGCGGAAAGGTGCTACGGCTGTCATTCGTCCTTTTCGCTCGTACTGCGACGGCACCACTGCCGCCGCTGCGGGAACGTCTTCTGCGACGCGTGCTCGTCGGCGCGCATCCCGCTCGTGTCGGCAGGCTTCTTCGCGCCCGTGCGCGTCTGCGAGAAGTGCTGCGTGGCCGCGAAGAAGGCGCACGTGAAGATGGTCGAAGAGCAGCAGCAACAGCAGCAGATTCAAGACGAGACGTACCTGCTCTTCCCACAGGGGCCGCGCAATTCGATCGGCCACCAGCCGCAGCGCCGCGGAAGCCTTCCGCTACAGCGACGCAAGCAGCGCGCCATGACCGAGTCCGTCGCCCACGCGAGTGGCATGTTCTTCCAGCAACCAGTGCACTGCAGCCGCACAATTGGCGATGCAGCGGGTGTCACGAACCGCCGTCTCTCGGCACAATTTGGCAGCACGGACCATCTGTATGACGACCGCGACCACGAGAGCGACGACGCGGGCCAGGACTATCGCATGCAGACGCTTCCGGGGGAAGTTGGCATGGTCTGCAGCGAAAACGTGCGGATCCGCTTCATGGAGCGCGTAGACCACCTCGGAACCCTGTACATCACTAACTATCGCATCGTGTTCAGCCCGTACGTTGGCGCCATGGGCGATGCCAAGAGTGACGCAGAGCGAGACTCAGTGGACGGGAAACTGAATCCGCGCTTCTTGGCAGATCTGAGTGTGAACGCGAAGAGCAACGTCAAGGAGGACGAGCTGCCGTACGCGAGCGACTTCCACAGCGAGGCCGTGCACGCGTACCAGGCGATCAACATTGTCTCCGTCGAGCGCCTGAAGAAGAAAGAGATGGCCGAGAACGACAGTGGCATGATCGACATTGTCTGCAAGGACTTTCGTCACGTGCAGTTCTTCTTCAGCGGTCTGGTATCGAAACAGACGTTCAGCAATTTCGACCGCTCGTACTCGTTGATCCGCCAGTATGCGTTCGGCGAGCCGACGGGGCCGCAGGAGGAGTTTGCGAAGCTGTCAATGGAGATCTTTGACGGCGTGCAGGACGGATGGAAGGTGTATAACCCTGTGGCAGAGTTCCAGCGCATGGGCGTGTCGACCTCCAGTCGCTGGCGCATCAGCCAGAGCAACCAGAAGTACGGCGTCTGCCAAACGTACCCGTCACTGTATGCTGTCCCGGCGACTGTCTCGGACAGCGTGCTATCTGTGGCAGCAAAGTTCCGGTCGAAAGGCCGCATCCCCGTGCTGTCATGGCGCGACATACATACAGGTGCTGTGATTTGTCGAAGCAGCCAGCCGCTCGTGGGGCTGAGCCAGAAGCAGTGCGACAAAGACGTGTTCTTGATCCAGGCCATCGCGGCTTCGAACCCGTCTTCGAGCAAACTGGTGATCATCGACGCGCGTCCGTGGAAGAATGCGGTCGCGCAGAAGACAGTGGGGCGCGCAGGCTACGAGCTCACGGACCACTACGAGACACGTCACGCCACTGCGTCGCTCAAGTATGCGGACATGGTCGCCTCGGCCGCAGCGGCAGCCGAGACGTCGAATGTGGTGGGCTCGCCAGCAGTGGCCAGCGACTTTGAGAACAACTTCTATTCCATCGGTGCGCCGAAGAGTGCTGGCAGTGCGTATGGCGATGAAGACGACACGAGCGGCGATCGCATGCAGCTGCTGGAGGCGATCGAGTCGTCGCTGGTGCTGACCGAGTGCAAGCTGATGTTCATGGGAATCGAGAACATCCACACGATGCGCAAGAGCTACAACAAACTCCTGGATCTGTGCATTGGCAAGCAGAACAACGAGAAATGGCTCGACCACCTTGACTCGACCCACTGGCTCGAGCACATATCCAAGATCCTCGAGTCTGCGGTCGAGATCGTTCGCCTCGTGAAGGAGCAGAAGACCAGCGTGCTGATCCACTGCAGTGATGGCTGGGACCGCACGGCGCAGCTCACGAGTCTCGCGCAGCTGATGATGGAACCGTACTACCGAACGGTGCAGGGCTTCCAGGTGCTCATCGAGAAGGAGTGGTGCAGCTTTGGACACAAGTTCCGCGATCGCACGGGCCACGGGCTCAGCAATGCGTCGTCGGAGATCTCGCCCGTGTTCCTCCAGTGGATTGACTGCGTCTACCAGATCCTGGTGCAGTTCCCCAGCTCGTTCCAGTTCAACGAGCGGTACCTGATTTTGATCCTGGATCACTTGTACTCGTGTCGCTTTGGCACGTTCCTCTACAACTCGGAGCGAGCGCGCGTCCACGAAGAGTCGATCCACCCGACGGTGTCGCTCTGGACGTACATGAACACGATCGATCGCGCCGTGATCGAGAACCCATTCTACCACCCGCATGAGGCTCCACGAAAGAAGTGGAAGTCGAGCGTAACAGCGACGCGTCAGTGCTACGAAGTCCCCGTCAAGGTGTCCACAGACAGCGGGTCCGAGCAGTTCAGTGCCAAGAAAGTCGAGCAGACCCAGATGCGCTATGGAGACGATGGCTCGCCGATACACACGGATAATTCGTCCCAGCTGAGCGAGCGTTTGTCTTTATCGGACGGCTACGAAAGTGACAATTCAGAATCTCGAGAGCACGTGGACCGAGGCGAACTGGACGAATTCATCCAAGACATGCACGAAGAGATGGTTGGTGGCTTGAAAGATGAGAGCGCGGGCAAGGATGCACGCGTGCACGCCGACTTTTACAGTGAGAGCGAAGAAGAAGACTCGAGCGACTTGGTGATGGACAATCGATCGTCATGTTTTCACAAGATCATCCGAGACTTGGACTCGGGTTTCTCGTTCCCACAGCAAGTGGAGGCTTCAGCGCTGACGAACTTCCAGACGCTGAACGGAATTGATCGTGCACCACCACCGCTTCCGCCGGCTCCGCGATCACCGCCAGTGTCGCAGCAGAACGCAGAGCCAGCATCACTGCTGATTTCAACGACACCTCCTACGCGACCGTCGCTGTCATCCTTGTTCACGCCGATGGGAGGACGCGCCTCGGAAGCTGCCGAGAGCATGTGGAACGCTTCCGACGCTGACTTGGCATCCGAGAGCGACGAGCAGAGTCGGATCGGCAAGATGGGCTCGTTCGAAGACGTGATCATCCCGTGCTGCGCCATCAAAGCGTTGCACTTTTGGACACGCTACTATTTGCGATGGGACCCGGCGACGAACTTTGGTCGCGACGCCAGCATCGAAGTGGAGACGCTGCATCGCGATCTGCTGCTGCGCTTCGAGTCACTGCAAAGCCGCGTAGACAAGGTTCGCCAGGAAGAGGCTGCCAAGTGGCGGCGCAAGTTTCAGCGGCTCCAGCAACAGGTCAGTAATGGGAAGGTGGGCTCCCGCTTTGCGGCGACGAGCGGCGACGATGACAATGAGATGTTCAGTTTTGATGACGCCATGTCGTTCCGAGGGAAGGCGTCGCCGGAGCTCGTGATGATGCGTCCCAGCCACACTGATGTGGTCCACTTGTCGCTGGATCAGCTGCTGAAAGATGAAAATGGACGAACGAAGCCGCAGCCGAGCGTCGACGAGCAGATCGCGCTGCTCAAGAGCGAGCGACAGGCGAGCATCGAGAAAATCGAGCAAGCCTTCCAGGAAAACCTCTCGCACCTCCTGAGCCAGTCGCGCACGTCGTCGTCGTGAAGGTATGTGGTTTTTGCAAATACCTTTGAGCTCAGAGGTGTGAAGAAACTGTGAGTTATGTAGATGATGAAGAAGCAAGCCCATCAGAAATTGGAAATTGATGGAGAACCAATATTGCAAATGAAAGATTCCATTCGGCAAGCTATCGTTCGTTGGTGATGATTGATGTGCTTCCTCTTCGAGAATGGCGTCGATGATGGCGCTCAAGTCTTCATCGCTAGGACTACCATGAGCAAATCAACAATGTGTTCTCACTTTCGAAGATGGCAACTCGAAGCGGCCGCGTCACTCGAGTACAAGGCGCACCACCAAGGCAACTTTGCGTGGAGATTCCCGTTCTTGACAACCAGAACGAGGGCGGCGGAGTCTGGAGTCTGGATGGGCATGGCGCGTGGCTCGCGTACCCTTTTTCCCCAACGGAAGACTGCCATCAACTTGACCCCGAAGTCCAGCTCGACTCGGACCTACTACGAGGCAATGAAACTCCACACCAAACGTGTCTGAAGCTCAAAATCGCCTGGTTCCGCGCACGAGCAAGCGTCTCGTGGCTTGCGGTCTACATTGGTGTCAACGTCCTTGGGTTCGTCTTGCGCTTCTTGTGCTACCCACAGGATTCTGCCGTGTGGTTCTGGCCCGGGATCGCCAAGGGCAGCGCTGAGTGCATCCTGATCAACGTCGTGCTGGCGCTGCTCTTCATCTGTTACCACAGCATCACTCGCGTGCGTCTGCTGCTCGGGAAATGCGCTTCTGAACGCTTGTTCGCCACGACCCGTGCGCCAGTCGAGAAGCACGTCGCTTATCACAAAGTCGCCGGGACGGTGGTGATGATTGCGTCGCTTGTGCATTCGTTGGCGTGGATGATCATCATTTTCAGAATCCGCACGTGCTCGAGCGCAGCCTGGAAAAACTCGGCGTATCAGCACCATGACCACCAGTTTCTACGTGACGCGCAGCTCTCAGCTCTCGTGGGCAAACTCCCCATCTGGACGGGACTGCTCATGCTGCTCTGCGTGGTCGTGGCCATCCCGTTCTGCCTCCCATGTGTGCGAGATCGCTCGTACCGGACGTTTTTGATCATCCACTCGATCTTCCTGCCGTTCATCGCGCTGCTTCTGGTGAGTTTGGCTCTCGTTCCTACGCATGCTCATGGATCACTAGTACTAACAACATGTGGTCATTTGTAGATCCATGGCGCTGCGTGCTGGATGGGGACATTGCAAGCTCCCTTCTGGCTGCTCGTCCCGCTCATTGTGTACCTGCACGAGTGCCAACAGCGCTACCAAATAGCGTTCACCGAGACGCGCATCCTCAGCGTTGACGCGTCGCATCGCGACACTGTGATCCTGAAACTCGCCAAGCCTGCAGCGATCCAGAGCACACTCCAGCCCGGCATGGTAGGTTGGGAAGAGCTTCCATCACTGATAGCCTGAGTTTGAGGATTACTGACCTGGATGTTTCGTTACCAGTTTGTGTTTGTTCAGATACCGGCGATCTCGCGGCTTGAGTGGCATCCGTTTAGCGTCAGCTCGGCACCTCAGGACGACGCGATGCAGCTGCACATTCAGCAAGTCGGCGACTGGACGCGCGCGCTCTCTGCGCAACTTGCATGCGACAGCAGGGAGCTCGTGGTGAGGACCAATGGTCCCATCGGTACATCTACCGCGCACTTTGTGCGGTTCAAAGCGGTGGTCTTCACCGCCACTGGCGTCGGAGTGACGCCATTTCTGTCCGCATTACGCCACATTCTCCACACGTGGCGGCAGGAACTCCACCCTGTAGGCGGCAGAACGAGAGTGAACACAAACGCCAGTCCAGCGAAGGTGTACTTTGTCTGGTCGACACGAGAAGTGCACCAACTGCAATGGGTGCTTGACACACTTGATGAGTTCCAGGACGTGCTGTCGCACGCGAGGTACCACTACAGACTGGAGCTTCACCTGCACCTGACATCGCCATCGCAAGTATACGCGCGTTCTTTTCGCGTGCACCACCATGAAAGCAGCTCGTGGTGCGTTGTGAAGCTGCTCTGCGCTCGAGTTGACTGGCGCGCACTCTTCGTGCACGTGGGACAACAACACCGGAGCTCTTCGTCATACCCTTGCGAGCGCATTGGCGTGTTCATCTGCGCCAACAGGCAACTCACGAAGCTCGTGAAGGACGAGGTGGCGGCTTTTAACGCTATTAGTGGCGACAGCCCGCGTCTCGACGCATTTGCCGAGTCTTTCGTCTAGGAAAGAGAGAGTTTACCTACCGGGAGACAGCCAAGATGGACCCATGGTATGAAGATGGCTTCACTTCTGGAAAGCGACAAAGGATTTGCATTTTTGTACCCATGTTGATTACAAAATGAAAAAAGACTTGCATGTATGGGTGAACCTATTTCGAAAGGCGCGTGGAAGCTTGTGTCATGAAGCCATCTCCGTGTCGTTTCGGAAACTCTGCGGACCGAATCGTGCTGCTTTGCGGACGTGAGCAGCTTCCCCACCTGCGTGTTCTTGACCTGCATGCCCTGGAGCGTGAAGAGCAACTCCACGACGCTGTTGAAGCGGAAGTACTCCCATCTGGACGGGACTGCTCATGCTGCTCTGTGTGGTCGTGGCCATCCCGTTCTGCCTGGTCGACGAGTTCCGCACCAGCTCCAGGTGCAGCGCGTACGAACAGGGCAAGTGTAAGACGTTCCGGGTCTGCAAGAACCCGAGGCCGTACAGGAGCGGCAGCATCTTGCGCCACGGGTTGGTCAGGTGTACGACCTGTTCCAGGCTGTGGAGCTGAGATACGAACGCCGCGTCAAACATCTGGAAGGTGGCGACGAGCGCGAACCGAGGCAAGGGTCGCCCCGCGTACCTTCGAAGGGCTAGAGGCTCAATCAGTGGTGCTACGTCGGTAGGGAACGAAGTTCTCGGGTGTCTATAGACGCTTCCACACAACCACGATTTACACAACAAGAGGCGTGTTAAGCCATCGATCGCATGCCAAGCAAGTCTTTCGTCATCCCTCACATCGTCTATTTGGTGAATCTGTTCTTCTAAAAAATGACGCTGTCTATAACATTAAAAAAGGGAGACACGCCTCCGCCACCACCACTTGTCTCTTTCGTGACCTTCTCAATGGCGCTTGCTCACATTGACTATCGACTGCTACCACGTGTGTGTTGCTGCTCTTCTTCCTTTTCTTCATCCCGCTCGCTCGCTCGTCCTCTTAGTTCTTGTAGCCGATGAAGAGACCCCACTTCTGGTCGCCCTCGCCGCAACGCACGAGCTTGGACTTCCAGCCGTTCACGATGTCGTCAAAGTCCTGCTCCGAGGTCTCCTTGATGAACTCGTCCTTGTTGATGAGCGTGCGCTCGAGCTCCTCCTTGAGCACTTCGACAAAGTGCTCCGTGCGGTCTTCCGCGACGACATCCGTGAAGCCCACAGACTCGAGCACGCCACCGTACTGCGATGGCGAGAGCAGGTGGTAGCCGCGGCTCGCAACGTACGCCTTGAAGCGGTCGGTCTGCTCCTGCTCGCCACAGCAGTAGTCCGAGATGAGCACGCGGCCGCCAGGCTTTAGCCAGCGGAAAAAGTTGGCAAATAGCGCCTTCTTGTCGGCAATGTGCAGGATCGTGTCGCGCGAGTACACCACGTCGAACGACTCGGCTGGGTAGTCACGAACCGTGGCGTCGCAGATCTCGAATTCGACGTCCGTGGTCGGGTCACTCATCGACGTCTCGAGCGCGCGGTGCACCATGTTGGTCGAGAGGTCGATGCCGACGACCGAAACGCCAAACTGGCGCGCCATGTAGAAGTCGCCACCGCCGATGCCGCAGCCGATGTCAAGCACGCGCTCGCCCTTCTTCAGGTTGAGCTTCTCAACGAACTCCGTGGTCGTGCTCTGGCCACCGGTACTCACGTAGCCCTTGCCAAAGATTTTCTCGTAGCGAGTGATGCTCTTGTTCGAGTACTGTTGCTCGTCGAGGAACTTCTGGAAAGTCGCGACAGAGCTGACGTCGCCCTTCTTGACCAGCTTGGTATAGTTGAAGCACACCTGGCCGTTGTTCTTCTTGATCTTGCGGTACACCGCGACGCTGCTTGACGAGTCCAGGTTAAGATAACCGACAGCACCGTCCTCTTCCGAGACGACCGAGCCGAAGGCGCTCACGTAGAAACTCGGGTGGCGGTAGTTGGTTGGGTTGGCGCCACGCTTGACGTCGCCCGACTGGCGGAAGCACGACTCGCGGAAGAAGAGCTTGCCGCCTGGGCGCAGCCACTTGACAGCCTTCTGCGCGAAGGCCTTGACTTCGTCGTCGCTCAGGTACATGAAGATCCAGTTGGAGAAGATCACGTCGAACGAGTTTGGCTCGGCCTCCATATGCACGACGTCCTGGCACAGGAACGTGATGTTGCCCAAGTGACCATTGGTCTTGGCGTTCGCGTTGTGGAAGTCCTCAATGAACTCCACGGCAGTGACGGACTTGGCGGTCTGGGCGATGATGCCGGTGTAGCGACCGATACCTGCGGCCAGCTCCAGGACGTCCTTGCCTTCCATCGCTGGCGCCTTCTCGAGGATCTCTGGGATCTCCAGTTCGTGCAGCGTCTTGGCGTTCGTGTCCAGCATCATGGTCTCGATGGTGGTCGACGAGCTACACGTGGAAAACGATTGCAAACAGCAAAAAAAGCGACACGTGAGTCTCAAGAAGCGCAGATGACCACAGCAACAATGGGGAGAACGCACCTGTGCTCTACCCAGTAGGACTTCATCTGCTCGCGCGTGAGGTCGACGGTCATTGTTGCTTTTTGTTTCTGCAAAATGAAAAATGAGCGATATTTTCAGAAAGTCAGTCACGCATTCACGACGAGGTCGTCTAAACTTGCAGATTGGAGGTCACAACTCCTGCCGAACTTCAACACGCCCCTCACGCGAGTCAGCCGAAAAACGCTCGAGCGTCTTCATGCGGAGACCGGCAGGAGCACGAGAAGCGTGCAGGGAGCGCAAGAGGGAGGCTTCAGATGGACGTACACGTGCTTGGCGGGGGAAGTTCGGCTGTTGGCTGCGCGCCAAGTTGGAGAATGACACAACTTGTTGCACCCGACAACTCAGCACGATGCCGCTTCCAATACAGGCCCCCAATCGTGAATTTGTGGTTTTGAAACGAGGTTTTTCAGTTGCGTAACCTCTCTAATTCTATAAATGTGTGCACTTGATCAAATCAAAGTTTGATCATGAATTGAAGATAGTTAAAGCGTTGTTTGCATACTGAGAACAAGTGAATTTCACAATAGTGCACAAATGCGCACAAAAGCGATTTGGAACGTCCTGTAAATATATTTCTCGTGAAAATATATAAAATGTAGGGAAGGGAAGGTCCAGGATGGCTGATCGAAAGAAACACGCAAAAGCGTGCAGCTGCATCCCTACTTGACTTATACTACGTCATGCTAGCTACACCTACTCAACACATTATATTCATGCGGAATTCAAAGTCAGACACAAATTCAAATACAGCTCTGAAGATGGTTTATTGACACGCAAGACGTTTGGCCAACGAGAAAACCGCGTGTTTGGGATCTTTGCCCGTCCCCCTCGACACGAATCCGATTTCACGCGCTCGCTGTCGAGTCGACGCACCTTTTTCGATCTTCTGCTCGACGCGCGCGACGCCTGCGATAATGCCGTCTTGCAGAGGACGCGCTGAATCTCACATGGCAGCTGTGCAGGAAAGAATACTTCTCGCACATGCGCGCGCGTATATCCCTCGACTGTTAGTTCCCAAGAAGTTGACTGGGCTCGTGAGTGAATGTGGCAAGAGAGAGGCTCTGCATGCGCGTGCACTAAAACTCGATCTAGAAACACGTCATCGGTTGAGGGTCAAGACTGATTTCGCTGTGTGATACCTCAGCGGATGAGCGTGTGTCGCTTACTTGCTTGCTTAAAGCAAGCGGCAGCAGGCAACACAGCAGGACTTCTGCGACGCTGGCTAAAGGAACCCGATGCGCCGTGTGTGTTTAACCACTTTCATTACGCATGGAAACGACCGCTGGTATACATTGTTGGCTCACCTCAGCCCCCGCAGCACCAAACGGCAAACCGACACTCGAACGCCCTCGTCATGTGCACGTGCCGCATGAACTGTCAGCAGGAGCACGAGCTCCGGTCACACGCAGTGAAGCCCTCGCGTCCTACTCCTATTGTCCGGAGTACTACCGGCCATCGCCGTACAGGAAGACGATGCTGCCGCACGACAGACGCTGTAGCCGCGTGCGTCCCAGGAAGCTCCTCAAGATGAACAACAGCGAGCGCGGCAAGTACTATCGCCAAAAGTACAAGGCGTATGAAGATGGGCTCGAAGAGGCCGCCGTGGTACTGACCAAGCAGATCCAGGACCTCTCGTTGCTCCTGCACCTGTGAGATGCACTGGCGGCCAAGAGCTCGTTGTGTCACTGCTCCGGGGTCATGGTCACGCAGATCTTTCAGCTGGTGACTTCAGGCGACAAGAGGCGCGCGAGCAGCTCATCTGGTCGACATGGTAGCTTAAGCGAGATCAACTCCTCTTTATGGACGCGGCTGAATCTGCACCATCACACACCGCTCCAGTTTGAGCTCCAGACGTTCCAGATCAGTTGCTGCAGCAGCAGCAGCGACTCGCCCGTGATCACTCTACAGGGCATGCTGCACACAAAGTACACTAAGCAGACGCTTACGACTCTCTATCCGCACATCTTCCAAAGAGCAGAGCTCATGCAGCGCCTGGCGGACCAGCACATGCGGTTTCCGACCACGTTCCAGTTCTACTTTGGCTCGGACGACGCGCCGCTGGTGCCGGCGGCACTCTTGGCGGCCTTGAGGACGCTAGGGACGGGTGCGGGACGTGCGGTCTGCATGGAAGGCTGCTGGCTCGTGTAGTGGTTCGCTGGCGTCGTAGCGCAGAATCGCAAATGAGCTTGTCGTGCGCATAGCGATCTTTTCCTTTTGAGCATCCGCCTCTGATACTCGAGGACATCGAGCGCAACGGCTGTACACAGAGTAGAGCGTTGAGTGCACACCTACAACCAATAACTATGCATAAAACATTATATAATTTAACTGATTTACAATTTAGACGTGCATGATTTACCTCTTACAAATGTATATTTGTTCAATTTAATATATATCGGGTTCTTGTTTCCACGCTCTCATTTGCAGTCGAGGCATTCCCTATCATCACAGAATTTGAGCACGACTACATGCACATTTTCTGCGTTTATATAATTTACAGATTCACTGTGAGGTTGAATTGAGAACTTGGACTCACAAGACGATCGATCGCGAACGATGTCATCCCTAACGAGCGAGCGATCGTCCTACATGCGCACGCAACAGCAGCAGAACCAACCAGCAATCAATTATGATGGCACTTGTGAGCATTTTAGCAGGACCCAAGGCTCGTATTTGACTTTCTGCATGGCTCGTTGTTGTCTATCAATCGCATCTGGCAGCACACAAGCGCCTTTGTTAATAGATATGATACAGGATCCACCTCTGCGCAGCGACAGTGCTGAAGGTGAAGCCATCTCCGGAGCAGGACTGAACGTAGTCGGTTCAACCCATTTGCTGTCGAAAGAGAAATCTTGCGGGTGCTTCGTACAGTAACGGGCGGCATGCACACAGTGACCTGGGAGCACGAGAGCCATGTTCGCATTCCCGCACTCTTGTCTCCTCTCACTCGTGACCGCTACAAGAAACGCGCTTTCTTTTTCATAGCGTTACGGCCACGCTGCGTGCACCATGTTCAAAGAAGTGGTGCAGGCACGTCCGAAGACGCTGGATTTCCAGGGTCGCATCCGGAATGAAGACGAGGAAAAGCGCGTGAAGGCGGAGCAGTTTGAGCGGCTCAATGTACGTGCTTTGACGTGATATTCACCCCTGGATGTATGGAGAGAGCTTGGTGGTTCATGAGCTGAACTTTGTGCAACTCCATAAATGACACAGTGTTATGCCAATCCAAATTGTGCAAATCCACATAAGACTAAATGCATCATCACGGCGCTCTTCAAGCGCACAAACTCAAGGCAGTCCGTGAGATCCTAAACTTGCCGAGCCTTTTTCCAGTGTGCCTCGGAGTCTACTTCTCGTGCGCCTCCAGTAGTCGTCTCGAAGCTTGATTTGGCTCTCTTGTTCACACGTATTGTTGGACATGTAGGGGCGATCTGCAGAGCTAGCTTGATCGCGACGACTTTTTGCTTCCGGAGGGCTTCATTCACAATGGTGATGTTCTTTGCGATGGCCTCGCGATTTCCGGCTGCTCTCTGGTTTGCGAGGGCGTTCTGTTTCACCATTGCGGTTATCTTAGAGCTTGTCTGGTTCACGAGAGCGTCCTGCTCGGT
>JAADXK010000971.1:0-13088 GCA_023337805.1 Globisporangium barbulae | reverse complement strand
GAAATCGACCAGCAGGTGCTCCAAAATTTGCTAAACTCTATGCCAAACAGGTGCGCAGAGGTGACCAAGCACCAGGGAGCATTTATAATTAATTTGTAGCGTGCTTGACGTCGTCAACGTGCATTTAAAACCAATCTGACGAAGACATCAAGACTCGAGTTCGACCTCTAACAATGAATAAAGTGCTTCTTTGTGTGACTGAAGAAAGCTCTGACACCCGGCGCTTCTAGCCCTTGTTTGCCTCTTTATTAGCGTTTGTTTAAGCCCTCATTTGCCGTTGAACACGCAGTAGTTTTTGAAAAATTGATAAAAACTGCAATTTCTAAATTTTTGGCGGGCACTTTAGTATGTTAACTAAAAGGTAAATCGAAGGATGATGCTGCATCCTAATTACATACTGTCCGGCTTCTGATGTGATGATGCCTGCGAACCAGGCTCCCAGATATGGGTTTAGATGAAGCCACACAGTACACTCGCGTGCGCCGCCCCACTACCGAATTTTCTCGCACCATCGACGGAGCAGGACAGGACAGGGCGGGATTTGATTTGCTCCATCGTCCATTCCTTCCTTCCTTCAGCCCACCAGCTGGTCTTGAAAGCGACAACGCGCTTCGCCACTCTCACTTCGTAACTTGAGCTCGAACGCACAAGCACCACCACTTCCCAAGTCAAGTATCAATACCACCGCATCATAATGCACCGCCCGATTCCACGCGCGTCTTCGCCACTAACCATGACCGCTGCTGCGACCAGCCCCCTCAAGAGCGAGTCGCTCTCATCGGACGAGGTGCCGGCGGCGCTGCGCTGCGCGTACCGCAGCAAACCATGCACGAACCTGCGCGCGACCAAGGTGAACGGCGACCTACACAAGCTCTGCGACCACCACCGGCAGCGCGCCAACATCAATCAGCAGCGCGTGCACCTGCGGCGGCAGCTCGAGAAGAAGCACGCGCGCTCTGCTGTCGGCGGCCTCATCGCACCGGACTCATCGATCGCTGTCGACGACGACTACTCACAGCGCAAGTCGCAGTGCAGCGACCTGTCCATGCAGGACCTCGTCATGCTCGAGCTCATCCTGTCCTACGAGCCGTCAAGCCGTGTGGACGAGCCTGCAAGCGTTGAGACGACGACGGACAGCAACAACAACGTCGACTGCCTGTCGTTCCTCGAGCAACTCCAGTGTGTGATGTAACGAATTAACAAAGAAGAACGAGTATTTGTATCCAAGTCCACATGACTCTAGTGTTCAGCTTATTACTGCCACTGGCCAGACGTTGGTTGAGGATGAAACATCGTGGGGATCGCACACTAGTAATGCGCGAGCCTATGATAGAACCACAGCCTCATATGAGGCAGACCAGACAGCACGACACCACCTTCAGCGCTCAGCGCATATTCGTTTGTTCGACAGAACTTTCCGGCCATCCATCGCACCACGTAAGCGAGCGAGGCTTTCCCAACTGACTTAGCTTCAAAATCCGGTCCAACCCCTCGCCACTTGAATACTATTGGTTTCTCCTAAAAATCAGGTTATCGACACTTCGAACAAGCCACTCAGCACGAACAAATCAGAGCACAGCACATCCATACGAGGATGGCAAGTCTGTTAGACCGGCACGCACTTGGCTGGCCAAGTGGTCTTCACGCGTCCGCCAGGTGTGCGACTCGCGTGGCGCCGGCCGATCCGATGGTGCATTATGATCTTCTCTCTATACTGACCAGACGCTTGGCCACTCGTTTTGAACCAGTGTTCTTACCATGAGAAGCTGTGGCTGGGCTTGACGCTTCCGGCTGGATTGTTCTGGACACGTGCACACTTGATGAGCAAGGGTGCGTCTGTTGCGACGAGTGTATCACAAGAGCAAGCGGAAACCCGACTGGGGGTGCTTGAAAGCAAGCAATTGCGCCGAACTCCAGCCAAGAGAACAAAAGCTGAAGTTGACTCAACACATGTGTGCATAGACCGAGAGGGCACCGCCGTTATACTCGGCGTGTCAACTGAGACTCCGTGTCATCTGGACACCAGCGCGTGATGGATGGCCGTCTCGTACTCCATCATGTGTCCCCTCCGACCAGATCGTGATCGGCCGCGTTTGGCAATTGCTTGACAGGACAGCAGCACAGCTGTGAGACCCTTCTCACGAGCTGCGTGAGCCTGCCATTCAGCCGGCCGGTGACAGGACCGACCTGCTGATCGAAGCAATCAAGCGAAAAGCTCTCACAATCCCAACTGGAGTGAAGCGGATTGCAGTTAGAAAGGATTATTCGATCTCCAAATGAGTAGGTGACGTAAGGCATACTATGATTAGAGAGGACTTTTCGATCTCCAAATCCCCTCAGGTCGCTGAGAACACCAGGTCTCTCGTGTTAAAAATCCACTGTAATAAATATAAAACAACACTGCGCTCAAGACGACGAGCGCCTTTCACGTTATCAAGCCATATATGTGTTCTGGTTTCAAGCTCGCAGCGAGCGCGCTAGGGTTTCGCGGTCCTTATTTATATTGATGCAATCGCTGGATGATCTCTCATGAGAGCACGTGCCAAGGCCTTTTGGTTCGAGAGCAGATCGCTCAACAGCGATCGACCGAAAGCAAACCATGACGCCACATTGCAAGGCAAATGTGTCCAGCAGCTGGTGTGCGCAGGAGGTCACGGAAGAAGCGAGGTGTCAGAAACCTCCGACAAATCCATCACTTTAACCCGTAATAATAGGCACATGCATTCAACGGGCATTTTTTTAGGCAGTTTACTAATAAGTATAAGTATTTTAGTTTATAGAGGTAGAGATAAGAGAGTGGATCCGCTGGCAAAAAGCAGGGCCACACAAGGTGGGCAGACTGGCGAGAAGCGCTTGTGCCACAACATCACGGGCTGAACCAAGCAAAACGGTCTCTATTTGAGCTCGAGCATGTGGCTCGTAAGCCTTGGGTTCAGATGGTCCTACTCGCGCACAGGCAGCCGTCGCTTGCGCGCTGTCCCGTAATCTTCGTCGCTCACAAGTCTTTCGCTCACATCATATCGCCCCCACCTGGTCTTCTTCTTTACTCTCTCTCGCTCTCTCTCTCTCTCGCAGTCCTGCGTGACTGGCGGATCGACCGAGTGATTGGCTTTGCTCGACAATGGACGAGCGGTCAAGGCCACACTTCCGAATTTGCGGATCATTGAGCACCACTTCAATACGAACCCAGAGGCGATATAGCCTTCTGCCAAGTCTATCAACTAGCCAATTAGTCAGCATGCCTTCCAGTCCACGTCTCGCACCTCGCCCCATTGCTGCAGCGGCACACTCACCAAGGTCCGCTTCGGGCTCCAGCGATACGGAAGACACGACGAACGTGCCGCCCGAGCTCCGCTGCTCGTACCGAAGCAAGCCGTGCCAGAAGCGCCGCGCCATGAAGGTCAACGGCGAGCTGCATAAGCTCTGCGACTTCCACCGCCAGCGCGCCAACGTGAACCAGCAGCGCGTGCATCTGCGGCGGCGCATCTCCAAAAAGCAGGCGCAGCAGCTCGAGGCGCTCTACGGCCCGCTCTCGGGCGATGACTCCGCGAGCGAGTTCGAGCCCTGCCCCAAGCCCTGCGGTGACCTCACGCTGCAAGAGCTGCAGCTGCTCGAGCTGCTGCTCTCTGACAACCCGGCGGCGTGTGACGCCTTCTTCGAGGCGCTGCACCGACAGCCACTGCAGCAACAGTAGCAGCAGTACCATCAGCAACACTCCATTCAGTTCTAACTTATAACAACGACCCAACAGGATGCCATAAACACATTTTGGCTATCAATGCTGCATTACTGTACACTTGACGCCCAAAGAAACATCAGATACTTATCATATTCAAACAAGTGCTGGCCATGCTTCGCCAGAGCAAAGGGTGCCGCAAACCCGTGGAGTACGGCCCTCAATGCTGATGGTACGTCCTTCTGAGTAAAGGAGGGATGCTCGTCATCAAGTCGTGTGCGAGGTGTTCAGTAGAAATGGATGGCAGCCCGCATTCCACTTGACACTTTGCCCACAAAGCCAGGACTCTGATAGCACATCAAGAGAGCAATATCAGTGGCCGGAACAGGAGCGTACGGAATGAGTGCTATCCGTCTTGCGCTCATGTATCGATGCGTTGCGTGTCTGCCTGCGTTCATCGATACACTTGAAGGACACATACACCGCAAAAGCGAAGCTCCGACTTCGTATGTACTTGTGGCAACTTCAACAAGCCAGCCACTTCGTCATGAGATGATCATCGAGGACTCATGTCGAAAGTGTGCAGCACTGCCGATTAGCAAAGGCGCTGGGAGAATCCAGCTCTTTTGCGACAACAACAACAACAACGGCACAAGTGTTACTTGTCGACCGTGACCTCGTGGTGTAACAGTATCACCAGCCTCCTCCGATCTTCTTTCCTTCCCCGTTGTGGTCAGACGAGCGGATTGCGTGTGCGCTGGTGACAGGAGACAGACCAGGCTCGCTCGGCTTCCTTCGCAATCGCTTCCGGCATGTGAGTCAACCGAAAACGCAAAAAATGAAGGTCGACCAGAGCGAGCGAGTGTGACACCTACCTGCCACCGAAAGCGTGCGCGCAGCCAGGCTGGATAACTGGTCCCATTCAACCCTCCCGATCAGTCACGATGATGATATAGGCGAGCCCATCACCTTCCGTCTCGCTTCTTGGGCATGCGCAGGTGGTGTTTTTAGGAGGGTAACCCTTCGTATCTAGCTTATTTTGAGCTCTTCAACTTGCTGCTTGAGTTGACTGGGTAGGCTAGATAAACAGGTTGCACCTTTGCGGTCCTCATCGAGAGAGTGAGGTGTCGCGGAATCGCTTTAAGTCTAGTGAGAGCCGCAGAAATGTGCGGCGTTGGGCGTTCAACAGGCCGTCGCTTGGCTCACAGAAGCACCTGTACAGCCGTTAGAGTGTTTTAGTTTTCCCTGGGGTGATGCGATGGTGTCACGCACGAGCGCGCCACTGGCGAGAAGAGCTCCTCCTCTCATCTGAAGCCATTTCTGTCTGTCTGTCCTCTGAGCTGAGCCCCTCCTCCTCACAGAAGATCAATCAAAAAATTGATTTGATGCCATCATCCGCTTCGATTTCGAATCCATGCTCTCTCTCTCGCTTTTCACACTCTCACAAAATATTGCTGGGTGAAGCGTGGAACTGTTTTGCTGATGTGGCCCAAGAGGGCGAGCGAGTGGTCTGAGCACTGAAATGACCTTCGGTGGGTGCGTGGTGAGGACCTTCCAGCATATTCATGCACGCTTCGTTGGTGTGTGTTGGCTACAGCGAGCCAAGCGTCAATGCAATGAATGCTCATGTCCAGGGCAGGTTCCCTATACAATAAAATGAATCTGCACCCCGCTATTGCACACAAACATGCTTGCTCAACTGCGCGAATGCGACAATGGCTCATCCTGCATCCTTGACGTTAAGAGGTGGTGAAAAGTATGATCGCGCATTATCAAGCGCCATGAGGCGAGACCGATCGATTCGAGACCACATGGTCGAGAATCAATCCACTGCGACCTGTGTTCTGTGTTCAAGTTCGTGAACCCAACAGCAGCGCATACTGAAGATGTCGAGAAAGAGAGAACACTCAGGTAAGCAAATAAGCATAAGAGTGGGACGCTGCGCTTGACATGTCTGATGCTTCCATAAGCGCTTAATTATTAGGGGGAACGTAAACAATTATTGAGTTTATGCTCGGGATTCAGGAGATTCCGAGGCCAAATGTTTGCAATCGATCCGCCACTGCTCGCTCACGACGCAACGCGGCTCTGAGTAGCTGCATGGACAAGTACAGCTAGAGTGGGCAGCGGTGAGGGCCGGATGTCCTCATACTGTAGTCGCACTGGTAGCCTGAGGTTCAAACAAATGTTCTCACCTTCAGCCTCGGCCACTTAATGTTCCGCCATGACATAGTACTCGGTGAGGCGTGCATGTCTGGATCGATCGATTAGTGGAGGAGAGGTGAGCAGCTCCATCCTCAAGAAAATCGGCAAAAGGTGAAGGTGAAGCCATTGGCTCCATATCCATCCATCCGTCCATCCATCCGTTCAGTAACGAATGCCACGTCCATTGCCACTGCGCCCAATTTTGTTTCAAAACATCCTTGCTGGACGCTTGTTACTGAATACTCGAGCACTTGGACAGCTTGGGAGAATCTTTGATTGCGGCAAAAGCCACATGCACAAGCAACTGCTGGGTTGGTGGTGGCGGCTACGTTGCGCTTGTGAGAAGTGCTCCGCACGCCGTAGATGATGATGATCAAGGATGGAGCGAGAAGGCGAGAAAGCGTCAGTGACTGTTCTGACCACCTGCACCTGAATTGGATTTGGGTATTTTGTGTCATGAAATTTGTATGCGGAAGCAGTACTGTAGACTGCACGTCTTTTCTATAGCAGGGTGGACTTGTTTCTGTGTGGCCGAAGAGACTACGTGCATTCTGAAGCTTGCACACCACAATTGACGAGCCAGGCATATGGCCCCGGCCTAATGCATGACAGCGAATCCTTTGTGGCGACTTGGTTTCTATTTGCATCATTCGTATTATTACAATTAAAGAGGCAAATAGAAAAGACCGTTGTCATCAAAAGCTCGGCTCCGAGAGAGGTGTCACACAAGAACCAGTGGCGCGACGGCCTGCTTCTTGGCGCTTCGTGTCAGCAGTGTGAAAGTGTTCAGTGGGTCGACGCCATTGGGACGAAGCGGCGCCACCAATCATGGGGTGCAGCGCGCTCTGGGCTTCAAGAAGTCGCAAATGCACTACACACACCTGTCTCGAGCAGGACATTCTTTCTGTTGTTCTTTATTTCCACCACTCGCTCTCGTCAGCACTTGTGGATCCCCTTCCTGCCTGTTCCGTCAGATCCCGCCTGGGCAGTATTGGTTCAGTACACTATACAATCATCATTCCTGATCCCTCTCCGGCATCTCACCCTGATGGCCCGTTGATTCCACTACTCGCTCAGTTCCAAATTTGCCATCGACTGGTCACATCTCGTTTCGCATCGTCCTATCAGGTAGCAACGGCTTACGACCACCGGATCTTATTAACAACAGCAGCCTTCAACAGCACCTCACCGGCAACGCGAGCCATGTCCGCATCGAGCACCCCACCACGAGTAGCCTCGGATGACGAGACCGTAGCCGACGACGTGCCGCTGGAGCTCCGATGCACATACCGCAGCAAGCCGTGCTTTAAGCGGCGCGCGATCAAGGCGAACGGCGAGCACCACAAGCTCTGCGACCTGCACCGGCATCGCGCAAATGTCAACCAGCAGCGCGTGCACTTGCGGAGACGGCTCTCGAAGCAGCAACTGGAGCAGCTCGACCAGAAGTACGGCCCGCTGCCGCCAAGCAGCGCCGACGGCGATGAAGATGATGACAATCAAGTGCAGATCGAGCCGAGCGCAGCCCCGTGCGGAGACCTCTCGATCCACGAGCTCTACATCCTGAAGCTGCTGCTGTCGGACAAATCGGAGGATCAAGAGAGGATACAGAGCTTCAGCGACAACCAACGCACTGTGTAGCTACGGCGTGAAGAAGTGCCTTGGAAGGAAGCGTGTGTGTCGGCCAGCGCGCGGTTAGATTGTAGAAAATAGTTGGCAAATGCAGATATCGATGAATGAGCTCCGGAAGTATGTAATGAAGAGCTCGTAAGTAACGAATAGCAAGATCAACGTGTTGTACACGTTTCAATCAAAACCATAAGTGGTTTAACTTGTGGAGGCGACTAGTGCAGCCAACCCAAACAACATTGCGAGCTCGCAGCTCTCACTGCAAGATCATCTCGCGTGTGCTATGAGCAGGCTCGGCGATGCATCTGGAGTGCACAAGAAGCGGTTGTACAGTAGCCGACAGCAGACACGTGACACGAATACGCGACTAACTGTCATAAAGCCAAGGAATGGCGTAGACTACGAGCGAGCAGCTTCCGTGGGCAAGTTGAGAAGTTCACGAACTAGAAGAGCATGACTAAACTGGAGCATACGCTTGCGCAAGTATTGCAGTGGATTTAAGAGGAGACGGCCTGTTCCTTCCTGGGCACCGCGGTTGGGTTCAAGCACAACCAATTCTACATCAATCGATCAACATGAAGCCATCCCATCCTGGCTGGTCAGCAAACGGGAGTTCTAGCAATTTACGAACTCTTATGGTGTTCAACCAGATGATCTTTAGGCTCTCAGACTGTGTCCAGGTTTCGTTGAAGATTCCTAATGTGCCTACCTAAAGCATGAAACCAGCTCTATAGCAAGAAGTTAGCAAGTGATCTGAAACCAAACATCAGATAGAGTACTATAGCAAGACGATTTTCCAGAGAGGTCTTCCCACTTCTGTTGGATGAGAAAACCCGAGGCCTTGGAATGATATCCGTCGGCGGACAGATAGGCGACGTTCTGGCCGTGACTCTCCAACACTGTACCTGAAAAGACAGTAATGTTGAAGTGCGTCAGGGCGGAAAAGACCAATATCTGTGTCCTTGAGTTAAACTGGACGGAAGCAGCCCGAACTTCATAGTGCATCCATCACATTAACGCGATGGAGCCAATGAATGTGGATAGTACGAGGACGGATCTGAAGCAATGCACGACAGCAGAAGAAAATTGGTTGGCAAAGTTGGATCCGACCCCCATACACATACACAATCCTGAACATGAAGAAATGGAGCACTGGCACTATGTAAGGTCAGCTGAACAGAGGAGGAAGGCTGGATCTGTTATTGCAAAATCAATAGACTTCGAATGAGCTTGTGGTAATCAAAGAGAAGCAAGCTGAGCTACTGTAATGGACTGATTGAGTATGTGACTGTTTTATCCGTTTCCTATCCTTGGAAGGCAACATGGGGCAAAGAGAAGTTCATTCAAAGCTGCAAAGCAACCAGGATCGAGGTCAGGTCCTAGATGACCAAGATACTAAACCCTGGCCTTGGCCTAGAGATCCTTGGGTTAGTGGGTGGGTGTCAACGTTGCCGGACGCCTTGGTGCTGGCCGCGCTAAACCCAAATGAACTTCTATTCTAAAAGCTTTCCAGCTCGCAGTCTCGTCCGCGTTTGAATGGTCGTCGGTTTCTTGAGTCTTGACTTGAGGGTCAAACGTGTCGTGAAGGATGGTGTTCCATTCCATCAGGAAATACGACTATTCAGCGTTCGCTCTTGCTTCACCCTCGCTTCCTCGGATACTCGTCACTGCGTGACGCTGAGCTCGTGAAGGCTGATTGCAAATACACTTACTAGTGTCTAGAACGCTTGAGAGAATTCAAGACATCGTTGCACAACAAATTCGCAAGTGTTCATTCAACGAGCGTGTCTGGATCTTCCTCGACTTGAAGGTATGGAACCTGCTTCGAATGGCTTGTTTTCCCAGCTCTCTGCAACAAGTTGAGACCAACCACGTGCGCCAAGCGATCCTAAGAGAGATTAGAATACCTCAAGTACTGGATTCCCCGTGCAAGGTCACTGTAATACTGGAGCAGAGAGGAAGTCGGAAATTGGCGGAAGACGGGAAGTTGGAGAATGAATGGAACTGAATTGCAAAGGGATCAAAAGATATGCATGCCATGGCAATTGCCAAGGCATCACTAAAGACATACAGATATGCAGGGGCATCCGTTCTGAGGCTCGTATCGGCACGTGGCCTCGCGTGACTTCAACCAATCGGAGTCGGAGAGTGTTGGTCGGGCACGTGGTGGCAGCTTGAAAGAGCGAGGTTAGACTCTGATTGCTTGGAAGCGCGTGACAGGCGTGTGCCTTGCTCGTAATCGTGGTGCAAATATTACAGCCACCTTCATTGGAAACAGTTGCACACACACAATGAACAACATATCTGGATGACTGGCCGGAGGCTGCTGAGCGCTGAGAGTTCGCTCAAACCTCACCTTTTAACTGAGAGCTCTCGGCACATGCTTAGGCAATTCGATGTGAGTCACAAGTCCGAGCAATTGCAAAGAGTCAATCAGCGTAAGGTGAGATATGAGCAACACGTTGAGCTGTATTATGGCTGTCAAATCTGAAGGAAAGCACGACAGCAAAAACATAACGTGGCGTTCAAGGATCGGATTCTCACCACAATCTTCACCATGGAGAGCAAGGAACTAGCAAGAACTTTAAGGCGCTCATATTTAACGAACGTTGGAAAAATTCCAGACTTGCAAGTACGCTGTAGCACCAACTTTGGTTGTTTTGTTTTCCAGCTCTCCGCAACAAAGTTGAAACCAACAACGTGACCAAGAGACCTCCAGCCAGAGTACTAAGATATCCCGTACAGAGTTATATTATTTTTCAGCGATAATGTGTACACCGTAGACGGATGGCTGGCCGGAAACTTGCTAGTTCGTTCAGAGCTTACCTTGAGCTAATAGCATCCTACACGAGCTTGGGCTTTTGGACTCAAGTGATGATCTTCATTGATGAGCATCATTGAAAAGCGCGTTGAGCTTTTTATAACAAGCAGCTCGAGCTTGAGGCCCGCTTCCTTGATTTATTACAGTAGCATGGGGACAAATTGAAGCTCATTCAATGCTAGTGAGCAAATAGGATCGAGAGCCGTGTTGAATGACGTCGCCTGGTGAGACTGGCGGCTTGATTAACGATTGGTGGCGACTGCAGGTCTAGAGTGGACGTGAGAGTCGGAGATGCTTGTGTGTTGTTTGGGTCTGGATGAGAGGAGGAGCCGAAATTCGGAGATGCACTCGAGTGAGCTACACTGAAAGCTGGCGATGGCGTTAATCTTTGCTTGGGGAAAATTCAGAGGATTCAGGTGAAGATATCCCTACGTTGGAATCTTGAAGGCTCCTTGGGCGGACACTAGGTATGTTGTTCACTTTGATCACCTTGTAGCATCACAGTGATCAGACAAGAAAATGGTTTAGTGGAAGCTCCGTTTCTAGACTGGCAAAGCATCTAAAAAGTGTTTTTCGATGGTTGCCTCAATGCTGACGTTCAACATAAATGCACGAGAGCTCCACCCGACCGAAAGCGTCGAAAGAGATGCCCTCAGTTAAATTTGTTGACGCTTGTCGCTAGGAGTGATACTCGCTGATGCAGCTCGTCGTTGGCAGCAGTGACCCGGACCCTGGCCGCACGAGGTTGGATTGCCGACGAAGTCATCAACGGATCGGCGGCACGCGAAGGTTGAGCTCAATGATGTGGTGACGCCCGAGCGATACTGTTGGAGTCACGCCACGAGGCTGCAGAGGAGCCGATAGTGACGCAATAGTGGGAGACTGTACACTGCATCGAAAGCGAGTGGATCGAAGGCCGTGCCGTTGGAGGAAGGTGACTACTGTTGGGTACTTCAGATGGCGTCAACGGGTTCGCGATGCGTTGAGCTGGCGGATTTTTACTTGTCGTTATGTGAAAGGATGTTCGTACAATGCGCAACTCAGACATCCCCAGCTTGCAAATAAAACCTACTTTGAGAGACTCATTTCCCAGCTCTCCGCAATGACGCTAGAACCAACCACGCGCGGCAAGCTATTCTTAAGAGAGAAAGCAAAAATCTTCAAGTACTGGATTCCCGTGCAGTATCATCTTCATCGGAATAACTGCATCCATGCAACGTACAACATCTCTCGACGGCTGACAGGAGGCTGTAGAGCACTGAGAGTTCTCTCAGACCTCAACTTTGACTAATAGTTTATCTGCGCGTGCTTGGGCGTTTCTTACGTGAGTCTGCATTGAGCAAGAGATAGGAGAAATGCATTGATTCTCTCCGAAAAAGCAGTTCGAGCTCGGATGTTTCTGTCTTCAGTGACCAACTTGCTTGACTGTTTTCACTGTGTCTGGCTTGGATCAGTGCCGGCTGGCTGGAGGTTGTTAATACTCAAGCGTTCGACTTCGCACTGGTACCTAGCATCTCCGACCGTGCGTGGGAATGTCGGGCGCGACTCATAACCCTGGACGCTTGCAAAAGTCAACCAGCTCAAGATGAGATATGAGCAACATCGGGAACTACACTGAGCCATTTCATAGCCAGCAGCCCGTTCTTCGCTGACGTAATCGAGAAAGCTCGCAGTCCACCGCAGTTTGTACTGAATTTATCATCAAACTCTGCAAACTCAAACCAGGCATATCGAGGCACGCGTGCGGCCTTTGGATGCGACGAAGACACGGAAGATTTGTGCTCAGCTGCCACATTGCGCCGTGTCTACCGGTTCGCATCTGGTGGTGGATCCAAACTCGAAACTGACTCAATGGGCTTTGTTCATCATATTCACGACAGAATGACTTGTTCTAGTTGACACAGCGCTCAATCAGGAGTCAACGAGATTTTAAAGGCTGATAGCCCAACAGTTTCGCTCAAGGAGAAAATGGTTCAATAATGATAATAAAGCTTGCTACGCTACATCTACAGCTTGCAATTCATAAATACGGACGACACTACACTTGCGGTTCCGTTGCGCACAGCTTCTAAGCCTCCAGGAGATTCAAGTCGAGGAATTCGAAAGCTTAGCACTCTGGTTGCGAGGTGGCGATTGCTGGCAAGTTGCATGCGCTGTCCGAGAGCAGGAGCTCGAGGAGCTGGAGGTCTGGCAGCGGTAGGTCGCCGCACGGCTTGCGGCTCGGTTCCACGCCAAGTTCCGCCTCAAATTCGAGCTCAATGTCGCTGAGCAGGTCTTCGTCGTTGTTGTGGTTGTACAGCTTGTCAGATGTGGTGAAGTCCATCCATGACCACGAAGATGACGAGACGCTGGACGGCGAAAACGAGTTCCCGGACAAGACCATGTGCTTGTGTTGCTGTATAGTGCTCTCGCCATATTCGCGCAGTTTGCGGCGCTGGTGCACGCGCTGCTGGTTGAGGTTGGCGCGACGGCGGTGGTACTCGCAGAGCTTGTGAAAGTCGCCGTTGAGCTTGATGGCGCGTACGCTGTTGCAGGGCTTGCTGCGGTACGAGCACTTCATCGAAGCAATGTGTGATGTGGTGGACGCCTTGGCCTTGACAGCCGTCGTGATTGGCTTGATGGTGCTTGGGAGGCTCATGTTGATTGACTGGAGGTGGCTTGGGAGCTCTGTGTGCTGGAGAGCAAATTGGAGAATGAGCTCTTGATTGATTGAGCTGCTGATCTCTGGCTGGCCGTTGGCGAAAAGATCCGTTCGGCGGG
>JAADXK010000970.1:0-13094 GCA_023337805.1 Globisporangium barbulae | reverse complement strand
GTCTGGTGGTAACAACTACGGACTCAACCGGCCGTTCCAGATTCTGAACTGGGCCATGGCGGTCAACAAGCCGCGCAATCCGCACATCAAGTATTTGATCAGGGCCGCGATGATGCACTTCTTTGGCCGGCGCGACATGGATGGTAATCTGATCCAGGACGTCTCGGGCTCAGGCCTCATGAGCGATTACGTGTCGCTTTTGCACGAGGAGGAAGGACGCAGCTACCAGGATGTGTACCGAGATGAGAGCAAGTACGTTCCAGTGCAAGGCTTGTGTTTGACCGACGGGTACTTGCACGGCAAGTGGATCCACCACATGTTCCACGGCACGTGGAAGGTCATGCACTAGGAGCGAAGGCAATGCACGAGATACAGGTAACAAGCAGCTAGACGCTCAGCGCATTAGATGCAAGCGCGTGTGAGAAGGATTTACGCATACAAGGCTCATCATAGCGGATTGTATGTCCTCAGGAATCCCGTAAGACGTGACAGAATCCAAAGCTGCATGAACGAGACTCACCAGCTCCGAGTGTTTTGGAAGAAAGCATCTGGAGACTTTTGCATACGATACGAATTCTTCGTCACCGCTGTCCACACGTTTTTCTAATGAAGGCTGCCTTATCAGATCCCCTGTCACCCACTAAGTTCCATGTCGATGGAGAAGCACGATGGTGGAAAGAGTTCTTCAATTCAAGGACGGCTGTGCTCAGCGTGACGCGTTTTAGACGCAGTGGTGGAGAAACAACACAGCGAGAAAGCTGGCATGCGGTAGTGCGAACGCTACTACCGACGTGTGTACAGCGAGCCACATAATCGCCAGCGTGTTGAGTCCGGTCGCTGTGGCGTCGACAGCGTGCGAGTATCCATTGACATTTCCACTCGCAGCTCCGAAGTGGGCGCAATCACATTCTTCTGATCTCCGTTAAGCATCTCTACCAGGGTGTGGCGTGGAAGGCTGACCTACCTGACAGTATAGTCAGAACTGCGAATGCTAGCAATGCTACATGCAACACCTCGCCGGCTTCATTCTTGGAAGAAGGTCGCGGCCAGCTCGGTGGTTTCAGATCCGCACTTCTTCTCCCGCTCGGTGGAAAAAAACATTTCCGGAAACGCCATGCTCCAGAAATTCCCAGGCATGTTGCGCTATTCACAGACTCGCTCTGATGCGCTGCTGTTGTTGCTATCGTTGAGCTTGTGGATAGCCTTGTGAAAAGCGACCAGAGTCCCAGGATCGCATGATCTATTCATGACTGGAAGTCTATAGATTTTGGCGCGGCTGTGTATTTTTGCTCAACTGTCGCACCCTATCAATAACTCACTGCCATCGTCGGGTCTCATGTTGCTACAGCAAGCCCTGCGGCGTCCCACGCATCCCAGGATTTGTGTGTGAGCGAGTTCACCAAGCGTCTCACAGCAAACCACGCACAGTGCTCGCACTAGCGATTGTGAGATGGTGAACCGGCGTCAGGTCGCCTACGCGTTCATCGCGACGCTCGTGGTCGCGCTCTGCGGCACGAGCCTCATCGGCGTCGAGTTCTCGCTCGTCTCGGAGAAATTCAACCGCTTCAAGGGCTACTACCAGCAACCAAGCTCAGGCGGCGAGGCGGCTGTGACTGACGATTCAGCGAAGGACTCGGTGTCCAAGCAGCAGGACAAAAGCGTCGAAGAGCGAACGCTCAACGTCCTGAGGACTGTCGACAGTGGCGGCCAGACGAAGGCAAGCTCCGACTCGGAGCACCAAGGCATGATGGGGCCAGCGAACGAGAGCCGTGAAACGACCTCTAAGGACGCGCAGCCTCAAGCTGACGACAGACAAGACGACAGAGCACTGACGCCACAAGTTACCGACACAGCGAACAAAGCGAATGCGATTGTCCCAGGCAAGCCTGCTAACCCTACAGTGCAAGAGTCGACACTGGACACGCAAACGCCAGTCTTGGGCGATCAGGCGGCGAGAAACTCGGCAGCGCAGAGCGAACCTGTCGATGGTGCAGCGAACAAGACGACTTTGAACGAGAAGGCTTCAGTCTCTGGTGATCAGGAGGTGAACGGCTCGACAGCTCCGAGCCAAGGCTCGGCAGTGAAAGCAGCGGATACACCAGGTGAAGGAGACCAGGAGGAGTCAACAGAAGTAGAGACCAGCGAGCCGACAGTGGACGAGCAACAGCCAGAAGAATACAACCTCGATGAGCTCATGACGCCAGAGCTGATTGCGCAGATCGAGAGCCAGGAAAATAACTGCCTTTCACCTATGCACGTGCACCTGCTCTGGATCGGCGACATCAACAAGGCTCCACAGAGCAGACACAAGTACACGCAGATGGGCTATAACCTCACAGTCCACACGAGCGCAGAGGAGATCCTCGACGGCTTCCATCCGTACGTGCTCGAGGCGTACAAGCTTGCGGTTCCAAACGTCGTCGGCTACGATTTCCTCAAGTTTGCGATGCTCTACAAGTATGGTGGGATCTCAGCGGACGCGGACACGAAGCCCGCAATCCCAGCGTCGGAGATCCAGTGGCCAGCGGACTGCGACGTCGTCTTTGGCAAAGAGCTGAAGAACAACATGTGGCAGAAGCCAGTGTTCCTAGATAAGCCCCACGGCGCCTACGACATGAATCGCCCGTTCCAGATCCTCAACTGGGCCATGGCGGTCAACAAGCCGCACAACCCGCACATCAAGGAGCTTATGAAAGGTGCGATGATGCACTTCTTTGGACGGCGCGACATGGAGCAGACGCTCATCCAGGACATCTCGGGATCGGGCCTCATGAGCGACTACGTAGCGCTACTACATGAGCGAGAGGGGCGCAGATATCCGGACGTGTACAGAGACGAAAGCCAGTACTACCCCGCGCAGGGCATGTGCCTTACGGACGGGTACCTGCATGGGAAGTGGATCCACCACGACTTCCTCAATAGCTGGCGGCAAGGCATTCACTAGACAGTTGCCTTTCGATAATCCAAACAGCTACCAAGCTCTTGTGGCTATAATGTTTTAATGCTCACTGCTACTACTGGTCTACCAGCTCTTCTTCTCCTCTAGATCTCAGAAGTATTGTACACGAAGACGCTTGAAGACGACACTGCCCACTTGTGTTATTCAGACGCACATGCATCAGGGTAGTGGCTCAGCTTATGTTGCGTCCATGTCTGCAGAACCATCAATTCGATTTGAAAGATATGCCATGCGGAAGGAATGGCTACGAATGCTTCAACCAGGAGGGCAAGCGTACGAACAGCGTTTTTGGGTGTACCCATTTCAGTGTCCGGACCATCGCTCTTATCAAGTCGTACATGAAGATCATTCGCAGTTTTGGCTCATGCATCTGAATATTGTCTACGTGTCTGTGGCTCTGTGTGTCTGTCTACCCGATGCTTCTAATGCGGAGCGGCGACAGCAGCCACCACCATCACCTCGTCTTCCTTCTGGCTTTGGCCGCTCTCCATCACCTCGCCAGGGCTCCGAATCGGCTTCCCAACGAGCGCTTCCCGAGCTGCGAGCGCCTTGCTGATCCTAACCGAGAGAAGCTGCGACAAGTGCTCGACTGCGTAGTAGGACGCCGTGGCCAGCAGTAGCGTGAGCAGGAACCCGCTGAAGAGCCTGTCGTAGTAGTACGCTTGCTTGCGGACCGGGATGGCGTAGATCACGAAGCTGTGCAGCAGGTAGACGGAGAAGCTGATCTTGCCCCAGAAGCGCAGTACGCTCCACTCGAGCGCACTCGAGAGCCACGACGGCAGCAGCATCTCGATCACGATGAGCACAGTCACGTGGAGACTGATGTATGGGAAGCCCTTGGGCACCTTGGTGGGCAGCTCGGGGTCCTTCTGCGTCCAGTGGAAGAGCAGTCCATTGAAGCACGTGCTCACCAAGAGCCCCAGCACGGCGTACTCGAGCGCGCGTACTAGACATTTGTGCCACACGCAAAACTCGAACGCTTGCTGCTTGATCGTTTGCTCAAGCTTCACGAAGATGACTGCGGCCATGGAGCCCGATAGAAAAGTCGGCAGGTGCGGCCTCAGCGGCATGTGGCTCGTGCGGAAGGCGTAGAGACCCTTGTAGACCACCCAGACATACATGGGGGCGAGTGGGATCCACCAGAAGCGGTGCAGACGCAGCGTCAGCAGCACGAATACGGGGATGAGAAAGTAATAGACGATCTCCAGTGGCAGCGTCCAAAATACGTGGTACCGGTAGTCAAACTGGAACGTGAGCACCTTGAAGAGGTCAAAGTCCTCGGGCTTGGCGACGTGGAAGTACTGTTTCTTGGCCTTGTCTGGCAGCAACCAGAGCACGATCGTGACCACAGCGAAGAGCGGGTACACGCGGAAGAACCGCTTGGAGAAGTAGTCGACCAGTGCGAAGCCCCACTTGCGGTACGACGCCTTCTGAGCAAAGAGCTGTGTGCTCTTCTTGTAGAAGAGCCACGTGAGTAGAAAAGACGAGAGCACGAAGAAGATGTCGACGGCGCACGCGCCCAGGTTCACGTCGTGCATGAAGCCCGAGTGTTGCGTCACCACGAGGATTGCCGCAAGCCCGCGCACGCCGTCGAGAAACAAGATCTTGGTCTGGGGCTTTGCGCTAGCGGGCTTGGGCTTCTCGTCCTTGCGCTCTGCTTCAGTCGTGGCCGCTTTCACTGACGACGGGTCGTCTTCGTCAGCTAAGAGGACCACGACCGAAGATTCCTGTGCGACCCACGTCTCGTCCACATGACCGCCATCGCCGGTGCTCTTTGTTCGTCGGAAGGCGAGTCGCTCGTGGGGCCGCGGCTCGTCCGGCGGCATTTGCGTCTCCGAGTCAGTTCTTCGTCGAAAGCTGAACGTGGTCGCGCCCTGAGTCTCTTGAGACTGAATGAAGCAAGCAGAGAAGACTGATGACGTTCTCTGTTTTTGATATGTACAGCCACCCACCCGCTCACCTCTGCGAGGCGCCGAGGCCAGCGGTTGCGGAACCCAAATAGATTCATGTTGCGGTTGCGAGTCAATAGCGAAACTGAGAATGGGAGCACGATCCATGGACGATTTCATGGGATGAGATCACAGGCATTGGGCACGCGAGTCTCGGCTGTGCAAGGACGGAAGAATCTCTACCACATGCGACTGAACTTTTGTGGAGCTCGTAAAATTCCAGGGCCAAGATCATCTCGTAGGCTTCGCATGCCTCCAGTATCAACAGTTACTATAATGTACTGCTACTGCTCCTCATTTCCGTCGCTGCTCGGAGCTTGCTCACTGTCCTTTGAGTGCTCCTATATTCAACTGATCTCCGGGGTCATTTCAGCTAGCGTCTTGGTTTCTCCTCCATCAAGTTGTATGCAATATAATGAACCGCGCTCCTCGGATGAATCTCTTCCACGCGCACTGAGACCTTCTTAAGCGGCCGCAGCCTCTTCGTTCGCCGCCATCGCTATGTCTCCATCTTGCTCCAGCACCTGCTTTGCTCTCATTGCCTGCAGTCTCCTCCACGTGAACTTCTCCACGTCGAACGTGAAGGCCGTGCTGCCAAAGTTGAGCTCGACCGAGTCGCCGAACTGGTGCAGCGACACGGCCGCGGCATACTCGCGTCCGGACTCCAGTTGCACGGGCGCGACGCCTACGAACTCGCCATTCAAAGTGTAAAAGACCTCGCGTTGGTGCTGCTGGGCGCTGTCGCCTAGCAAGAGTCCGCAGCCGATGGTCGTCGTGTTCGCATTACGGACTCTGAAGGGCGTCGTGTCCCCCCATCGCGGACCAAAGTTCCGGTGCAGACCACCGAGCGCCGCGCGCGTGTGTCGCCCAGCGTTCCAATAGAACATGCTGTCGTCGCCGTGGTAGCCGTACGAGACCGGGTACCAGCCCAGGTGGTTATCTGAGCCAAAGCCGTAGGCCTTGCGCTCGGCCGCGCTAGAGATCGAGGCCAGCCCCACGGAGCCGCAGCCAGCGACCGTCGCTTCAAAGTAGTAAATCGGGCTCACAAGCCCGAACTCCTGGGCGCTGCCGATGACGCACGACGCGAGCGGCCGCAGTGCGTGCTCGGTGCGGATCGACTCGGTGCAGCCGAGGCCGAAGTCGCGCAGCTCCATCGAGTCGTTATGCACGAACACGTTGCCGCTCTTGCGCATCCACGTGCGCGCGCGTGTGCACATGCGCACGTGACTGCTCGCCACGCGCTGTCGGCATACGCTCTTGAAATGCGGCAGCAACGCGCGGCGATCCGCGGGCGGTACACTGAGCACGCGCCCACCTCGCCACCGGTCGCAGTAGAGCTGTTCCCAGATCACCGGGTTGTTCAGCAGCGCACGCCAGTGGCTCGAGACCAATTCGCATGATGACAGCGATGCAAAGTCCAGAAACTGCACGCACACGCCCAGCAGGTCTGCATCGAGTACGTCGTCAATGCGCACAGCGTTCGGATCATCATGGTGGTGGTGGTGATGGCGCGTCTTGGGTTTCTTGAGTCTGAACAGCATGGAGCTCTTGGTGGTGGCAGCGAGCTGCTCCTTGGCGATGAGTGCGATCGTCTCTTCCATCGCGGCGGCCGCGCTCTTCGTCGTCGCGCTTGTAGTGGTGGTCGAAGGGAGATGAGGAGTGCGAACGTCGATGGCGTGGGGTCCCTCCATCACGCGCAGAGAGCGAAGGTGCGCCACTTCAGCGGACGCGTTCACGCCCATGACGAGAAGAATGCTGTTGTTGGGCTGTGTGTGTGGCAAAGCGACGCGGATATGGCGCTGTGCAACTGACGGCTGGGACTGGGGATCTGGGGTGCATGTTAGGCAGAAAGCATGGAAGAAATGGTAGCTTCCTCTTCTTTGCACTGCGATTTGTAGTTTTATGTACAGTAATATGGCGGAAATGAAATATCAGGAGGCATTTTAAGAGGTTCTAGATAATGTGGAGTGTATGTTGTCACCATCCTCAACCACTTCAACGTAGGTGTACATAAACATGACAAAAACCAAGAGCTTCTCAACCCGACGAAGGTGCTCAATACTTCCCATTTCGCCACTGATCATGGGCTCTCGCAAGCCCTTCTGTCCATGCATGCAAGCAAACAGCTCTACTCTACTGCCTCTCCTGTCATATTCATAAACACTTACCGCCCACTGCTGCTGCCACCACTGCCGCCCCAGACGTAGTTGTAGATCGAGGACGCGCCGCTCGTGAGCGAGCTCGCGACGGTCGAGACCGTGGCCTCGACGGCCTCGACGCCGATCTTCACGGACGAGCCGACCGAGACCATGCCCTTGGAGACCGTCTTCTCGTTCGCGTGCGCGTGCACAAAGTCGCTGAGCTTGAGCCCGATCTTCTCGTTGAGCTTGCCCTCCATGCGCAGCCCGAGCGCCGTGGCAGCCTCGTCGTCCGTCTGACCCGGCAGAAAGCGTTCGACCACGAAGGCCTCGAGGTCGCTCTGCGTGTAGTTCATGTCAAAGTCCGTGATCTCCGGCACAGCCTTGACGACGAGGTTGAGCAGGATCATGAAGAGGCTCACGTGGCGCCGCAGGCAGTTGAACGCGATCACGCAGAGCTTCTTGAACTGCTCAAATTGCTCGGTCTGCGAGCCGCCGAGCGCCTCGATCATGTAGTGGTCCAGGCGCATGGGTGGTTGCAGCGGCTTCGGGTCCTTGCCCAAAATGAAGCCGTAGTCGATGTGGAACAGGATGCCCTCCTTCGTGAGCATCACGTTGTCCGCATGCCGGTCGCCTACGCCCAGCAGGAACGTGATCACCGTGTACGCCGCGAGGCTCTCACGGAACGACGTCGAGATCTCGCTGAGCGTGCGGTGGCCATTGTATTGGTGCAGGAAGTTCAGGATGCTCCCGTGGTCGCGGATGATCGAGTAAAGGGTGTGTGCGTTCTCGACGATCTCGATGAGTCCATCAAAGCTGCTCGTCGGCAGCACGCGGTACGTCACGAGCGGGATGTCCAGGCGCGTCTCCTGCTTCAGGATCAGGTACATAACGTTGATGATGTTCTGCACCACGGCGTCCTTGCGCAGGTCGTCGCGCTTGTACATGAGCCGGTAGTACGGCAGGTTCGACGACGTGCGCTGGTGGCCATTACTGCGAGGCACCGCAGGATGCAGGTGTTGGTGGAGCGAGTCCGTGCTCGCCACGATCGCATTGCTGCTGTTGCGTCGAGGCCGACTGCCCTCGTCCTCTTCGTCGTCCCGCTCCACGCCTGTGCACGTGATGATCATCGGCGCCTCGGCGCTGCGCTTCACCTCGATCGTCTTGTAGTTGATGCCACTCACCTTTACAAGTGGGTCCACTGGCAGCCGCAGCAATGGCCGCGACGCATGGCCGTTCTGTGAAGACGATGATGATGACGGTGATGACACTGCATCACCTGCACCATTGACCTTGTCGAGCCCTTCAAAGAGCAGCGACTTCTCGACGCTGTCCTGGAAATGCTGGCGCACGTCACGGATGGGGACGCGATGTGGCACTTTCCACATCAAGTCGACAAACTCCTGACCGCGTAGCAGCTGCTCGGCGATGTCGTCGTGGTGCGACTTGCCGCCCACGCCGTCCAAAGGGCCGTAGGACGCGTTGTGTTTGAACTGCGAGAGCGTGAGTAGCAGCCGCTGCTTCATGCCGTCGAACTTGCGGCGGCAGCTCGCGTCCTCGGACGTGACCGTGAGCCCCCAGTAGAAATCGTAGCAGAAGCGGATGTCGCAGTGCGCCTGGCGGAAGAGCGCCTGGCCCAGTTTACTCGTCGCCGCGTTCGACTCGATGCTCAGACTCTGCAACAGCACGGGCAGGAAGCTGAGCCACTCGTTCTCGGTCGCCGAGTTGAGTAAAGCGTCGACGCACATCGCGCGCAGCTTGACGTTGCGGATGTTCTCGTCCGCGAGGATCTCGAGCGCGTCGACACTACCAATCTGCGGCTTGCATAGCCGCGAGCACATCGTGAGCATGCACTTGTGCTTGCGCTCCTGCTGCATGAGACTCAGCACTTCCAGCGCCAGTTGCGAGGACAAGTACCCCTTTTTCTGCTTGGCGACACTGCCATTCACGGCTTCCTTGGACGCGCCATTCTTGCTCTTGTCCTTGGGCTCGTCCTTGATGCCTTCGTCCTTGCCGTCACTCTCCAGCTCGCTGGAAAAATCGATGGCCTTGACGAGCTGCAGGATCCACTTGGTGTGGCCCGCGAGGAAGCGGCGGTTGATGATGAGTAACGCCTTCTCGCGCTCCGACAAACGGTGCGTCGGCAGGTAGTACTGGATCTGCCGAAACATCGAGAGGCACATGATCGACGCGCGGTGCCACTTGCGGCAGACCTGGCCCACTGTGCGCAGCTGCTGCAGGTCCAGGCCGCAGAGCTCAAACACTTTGACGATGTTGTAGTGGTTGCGCCGCTGTTGCAGCGAGCACGCGCAGTCATCGCACACGCGCTGCATGACGCTGCCGTCGGGCACATGGGACGACATGTACGACTTGGTCGATGGTGCCTGCCCGTTGTTGCGGTTTGCGCACGGCGTGAAGTTCCCGATCACCTTCGCCTTCTGCAGCCGCTGTACTTCCTTCAAAAACTTCTCCTGCTCCACCTCGGGCGAGAGGCCGCGCTGACTCGCTTCCATGTACGAGCTGCTGCTGGCGTTCATTCCTGGCTGCTGCCCGCCGAGCGTGCTGCCGTTCGGGCTCGAGTACGACACGAAATACCAGCTGATGTTGCTCATCAGGTCTGACGCGTTCGACGTGAGCGAGTTGTAGGACGGCGACGCCGGCGTGGACTCGTAGTCACCCGGGATCACCACGCGCTGGCTCGAGCACGCCGAGCAAAAGATGCGGCCGCACGCGCTGTGGTCGTCATAAACAGCAGCAATTTCAGTTAGCTTTGAATCGATACATACACGTACAAGCAGGAATTTAACATTACCGGCAATGGTGCTTGCGCACAATGAGCGTGAAAAGCGTGTGGCACTTGAAGCAGGCGTTGACGGCGTCGTCCTGCACCCACGAGGACAGCCGCCGCGGCTGCACGAAGCGGTACATGTCCTGTCCGATCTGGCCGTCGTCGCCGGTCGCCCACTCTTCGTCCTCCGTGAAGCTGCTCACACTGCTGACGCTGCTCACGCGAGCTTCTCGATTTCGCTGCTGCTGACGCGGGTCCATGGGCGAGTACAGGTTGTTGCCTTCGTCCGGCTCCTCGTAGACCGAGTCCAAGAGATTGTGGCGGCCGTTACTACCAGACGGTGGCGACGACGCCAGCGTCTTGAACGCGCCATTGGCCCTCTGCTGCTGCTGAAAGCGCGGGATGCCGCTGGCGGAGGAGCGCGTGACGCCAGAGCTGCCGCTCTGTGGGCGGCGCTTGTACGACAAGCTGCGCACTTCAAGAATCTGCGAGAACGAGAGGTCCACGGCGGCGTCGCGCTCACGTTCGCGGCGGTCCTGCTGCGAGTACATTGCGGTGTAGGCGGCGCGCGATCGTGTCACGTCTCTCGACCTTCGTGGCTTTCTCCTCGTCCGACCACACAGAGAGAAGCAGGCAGGGGCGACGCACGACGTGAAGGCTTCTATTTATGGCTGCTTCTCGTTTGCCTGCCGCCTTCTTCGTCGTCTTTGACTTTGTCCTTTTGGCCTGTTTTTCTTCACAGCCGAGGTAACCCAAATTTAATACCTAAACTAAAAACATTCTCGTTATAGTCTATGTCACTGAAAATTGGGCTATCATTTTTGTGAGGGTTTCAAGAACAGTAGAATATCCTAATTAAAAAAATAGCATAAAATAAAAGGGTTTTTCAAAAAACGAAGCATAGATTGCATTGTTTCGGTTTTAATGAAAATATCGGTACTAACGAAGAGTTTTCAATTGGCAACTGCGTGCCACACCCTCTTTCATTTCTACAATGCGGGACACGTCCATCAACAGCGACAGCGGTGGAGACCACGAAGAGTCAGCGATCACAGACGAGCAGCTGTTGCACGATTAATTATGGCTTTTCCGCGGGAGCGTGCTCGCGGTTGCTCAAGGATGTGTGTCTTTCTACGTTAACCTTGCGTTTGCGTAAGTTAGAAGAAGAGCAGGAGCAAGACGCTCAGTGTGCAGCTCTTCATCGAGAACTCGAGCAGGTGATTCGCGAGCGGATGCTACTTACAGTGGCCACAAGAGAGAGAAAGAAAAAGCTACTGCAGGAGCAGTTTAAGCAGCGACATCACCAGCTACTGGTGCTGCTTGACGAACAACCGAGAGTGACAGAAGGTGAGAAGCAGGTTAGACTGCGAGTCGAACTGATGCACTATTTAGAACAGCAGAAGCATGATCTAGAGCTGGCACTCGCGCAGGGAGAGCAGCCGCGCCATGACCAACAAAGTGAGCCCTCTGACAACGACCAATTCGAGCACCACTTCGAGTTTAACGACTGCGAGCATGATGGGAACGAGCAGCAGCAACATAATTGTGATAACAACAGCAGTGACGATGACGAGGAGCCAGATGCAGAACACGAGCCCGACCCTGCCACACTGACGCTGCATACTTTGATGGTGTGCCCTCCCGTCGTGTCATCCCAGCAACAACAAACAACAAGCACTCAAGAGTACAAGCAGACTTTGAATTTCTCGCGCCGCCCAGTCTGCCCAAGCGCCGAAAAGAATCTGAGGTGCCCACACCTCAACACGTGCCGTTATCGCCACGACGAAAGGGCCCCTTCCTCGAATTGATAGCGTGGCTGGAGAGAGCTGATACGCGTCTCGATGTTTGCATGGATTTAATTACTCACCCCGTGATAAGTTGTGTGAGCGCCCAACATCTAGAGTTGTCTCTCGCGTTTCACCTTCTTTGTGTGTTTTACCAGATTGCCGATGCAATCATTGCTGCTAATTCTCGGCTTGGCGGCAAGGTTCGAGTCCTGACAGACCGTTGACAAGTGCAAAACGCCCAAAAGCGGTGGTGCAACCAGATCTGGCGGCTCGTGGACGCTGAAGTTGAAGTGCGAGTTGCACCAAGAAAAATGCACAAAAATTTCTCTGTCATTGACGAGAAGATCGCACTCACGGGTATGCATTACACTGTCGCTGCGGTGAGCGGGTAGCTTCTAATGAGTTTGTCAACTTTCTCGTTGCTGACAGGCTCACTGTACTGGAGCACAGCTGGCGTGGAGGAGAATGACGACGAAGTCCACGTCTTCGGAGGACCATACGCGGACTACGCCACTAAGCAGTTCTTCGTAATGTGGTTCGAGTCCAAAAATCTTCCCAAGCAACTGCCTCAGGAACCAGTCGGATTCTGCTCCTGTGGTCACCAGTCGATCTCTGCAACTCAAGCCATCGCAAGCGTCCCGTCGTCCCGATCAAAACGACAGCGGACGTCTCCTCTAGCAGCACAAGATGCACCACAAGGCCAATTAGTTGTTCGCCAGTCGTCACCCACTGCACCACCTTTGGCTGTGGACTTGACTCTGCAGCCGAGTCGCTTCCAATTGACATCTATCGGTTCCAGCAGTCAGCAACAAACATCTCCAACACGTCCAGGTACTCCACGTGTACTCCGTCGCCAGCTTCCACGTTTTCCATGAGATGGGTGATTTGAAGGGCTGAACGTCGCAAAGCCCAGTCTCTGGTCACGTGAGCCCAAGTCAAGTGACACATCCAAAGCATGCAAGGACGGGCGCAGCTGAGGCTCATGCTTGCGCATTGTAGCCCTTCGCGTGGAAACATGCGCATCCCTGGACACACGGTCCCATTCGGCAATTCGCCTGCTGCCCCACACACCAACTGGTCAACCAGCATAAGCCGCGGAGTGAGTGAGCATGGTGACGACGAAAAGAGCCATTTCCAACGGTGGCGCCACACGTCGCCTGCTGCAGTTTCTAGGTTGTGCCGCTGCGCTGCTCGCGGTCGCAAGTGCGTCAGTCAGCGAGCGTGCAACTGACTGCGATAGCATCGGGCGACAAGCAGAGCGCGCCGCTGCGCGACCAGGACGCGCTCATCATCTGCTCGGGTCAGGCGACCTACGGCCGTCGAGGCTTCCATGCAACACAGACGTGAGCATTGAGTTGCGGTACGGGATGTGGTAGCCCTTGGCCACCGCATTCTTCTTGGACCGGAGCGACAAGATCACCTACGATGTTCCCAGCATAGCAACAATGTCCATTAGACAATTTCAGTCTAGGC
>JAADXK010000969.1:0-13118 GCA_023337805.1 Globisporangium barbulae | reverse complement strand
GGAGGTTGGTGGTTATCGTCGTTGGTGTGTTGCAGCGAGGAACATATAGAAAAGTGACTCGCAGAAAGATCGAAGTGGACGTCGTGCAGCACGATGACTTCGTCACGCATACAAAAAACAAGTCTAAATCATTGAGACCGTCACTTTTTACACTACGGTACTTTAACACATTTTTTCCGCCATTGATTGGCGGAATTCGGTGATGTTTGTACCGCCTCTGAACCTTGGAGGAGGAGCACCACGTTCTTGCGCATCTGTCTGTGTGATTTGCGCGCCAGACGAGCAAAAACTCGCTTCTCAATCAAACGAGTCATGAAAACAAAAGTTCAAAGTTCTGGCAGACCGTGACTTATTGGACCAACTGTACAATTCATAATCTTGAATACGCCTTCCTGATTGGTTGCACACACCGCGAGCATTTTGACTTGATTTTGTATGCCGGCGGCAAGCTTTGCCGATGATTGCGTCTTCACGGAAAGAAAGAGCTGGAAATTTATATTTTCGACAAAATCGACAAATTAATGCTTAAAATGATTCACTTGACAAGGCAAAGAAGCAAACATGTTCTGTCTCTAGCTTGCAGTTTGTATGCCCTTGATTACCTTTTTGCAAACTCTATTGACATTTTGGGTTTTGAGGCTTTTATATTTTCAAAGCAAGCATACATATATCAAGTACATCCTTCCCCATTTCTGAACATTTCAACGGCTCCCCCCACTTTCCTGTTGAGTCAGAAGAGAAGGAAGGCGAGAAGCTCGGAGCTCTTCGGCACCTAGCACGTGTACGTGTACGAGGGAGGGGGCGCCGGCTGCAGCACCTCACAGAGCCCACATAGCAACAAGCATCAGCCTACGTCTCACGCACACACACACAGCCGCGATGTCGTCGGAAGGAGGCAGCGAGGCGAGCCAGCGCGCGGCCTTCCGCACGACGACGCTCGTGAGCGGCTTCGAGGGCAAGATCGAGTGCCTCGCGCACTACTCGTGTCGCGTAGTGATCGGCTCGAGCGACGGGCGGCTCGTGATGTATGACACGCGCAAGGGCACGTCCACACCGGGCGTCTCGTACGTCTTCGAGCACGGCCAGGCGGTCGAGCAGATCATCGCCGTGCCGCACATCCGCATGGTGATTGTGATCTCGAACGGCGAGCTGAGCGCGCACGGCGCCACGGATCTGCAGCCACTGGCTTTCGACTTCTCCAAGGTGAACGTGCACAAGGCGCGCGTGATGTGCATCAACCAGCGCGGGCCGCCGCACTTCCGCTTGGGGGTCGCGCAGCTCAAGCGCAAGATGATCGTGATCTATCAGTACCACAACTCGGACAAGTCGTACAACTTCCTGCGCGAGTTCCCCGTGCAAGAGGTGCCCGAGTCCATGTCCTGGTACCGCAACAAGGTCGTCGTGGGCTTCCGCAAGGACTACTTCCTGCTCAACGACAGGAGCGGCGAGAGCGCACCGATCAACTCGCCTGGGATCCAGAACCCGCAGGTGTATCCGCTTGTCAAGCTGCTGCCGAAAGAGGAGATTCTCATTTCCGTGCTCGACCGCGTGGGTGTCTTTATGGGCTTCAACGGCGAGCCACTGCCCAAGACCTCGATCACGTGGTCGCAGTCGCCCATCGCCGTCGAATACACGGCGCCATACCTCGTGGGGCTCATCCCGCGCGTCGGCATTGAGATCCACAATGCACTCGACCAGTCTTTCGTGCAGCTGCTGCCACTGCAACGCGCGTCGTCGATCTTTGGCAACGGCATGAAGTTCGACATGGAGCCGCGGCCCACGGGCGACGCAGAAGACGTGATCATTGTCGGCGTGCGCGAAGGTTCCAAGTCGTCAGTCGTCAAGGTGGAGCAGATGCCACTCGACCAGCAGATCGGAGAGCTCCTGGATCGCGGTCGCATCGACGAGGCGCAGGACATTGTACGCAAGTCCATCGCCGGTCTGGCCTCGGACAAGCAGCGCAGCAAGATCAAGCGCTTCCAGCGCCAGGCGACCGTCGCGCTGCTGCGTCGACTCGAGTTCGGCTCGGCTGCCGACTATATGTACAAGGCCGCGGTCGAGCCGTGCGAGTACTTGGCGTTCTTCCCGGAGTTTCAGTGTGACTCGTTTGCCTACGAGCCTGCGATCCTGAAGCCCGAAGTGCTCCCGCGCGGCTCGAGCATGTCGCCCGATATCAAGTCGGTCATCAAGGAGATCCTGTTGACGCAGAGGTCGTCGCTGGCGTCCGAAGTTGCACGCGCGGACCTGAACGACCTGGTGGTCGCGGCGAACAAGTCGCTGCTGCGGTTCCTCGAGTTGTACAAGAAGCACGTGAAGGACAAGAGCCAGTCGCGGTCGCGTGCGATCTCTCGTTCAAGATCAGTGTCTTCGAGCAATTCGTCGCAACTCGGTGGGCCAAAGGACGCGCGTCGCACTGAGGCGATTGACACGGCGCTCTTTCGCCTGTACGTGGTGTTCAAGAAACAGAAGGAGCTGCTCGCACTCATCGAGGAGAACAAGGAGGCCGAGAGCTGCGCGCTCGAGCTCGAGTCCTGTGAGGCACTTCTGCTCAAGAACAAATTGTACTACGAAGTGGGCCAATTGCGCATCATCCAGGGCAAGCACAGGGACGCCGTGGACGTGTACTCGCGCCTGCACTCGGGCGAGTACAAGCAGACGAACGTGCCGCGCAGCGCCGTGGAGGCCGCGATCGACGTGCTCGTGGCCGTGCCCGAGGACCAGGACAAGTTCATCTATGAGCAATCGATCTGGATCATGAAGGCCACGACGCCTAAGCAGGCGCTTCGTATCTTCACGGAACGCAAGCCGCCGCTCCCGTCGAACGACGTCGTCGCCCACCTGCGCGAGCACTCGGACGACCCATCGATCGTGCAGAAGTACCTCGAGACGCTCGTGAAGAGCGAGCGCGACAACTTCGCGGTCGCGGCGACAACGACCAACTCGGTCGAGTCGCTGGGCGTGAACGACAGCTACAGTCACTTTTTGGGTGGTGACGCCGAGGGTGACGACGACGCAATCATGTCGGAGAACACGTCGGTGGACCCACACCACACGCGCCTCGCGCTCGAGTACCTCGACGAAGTGCTGAAGCTCGTGAATGCGGGCGAGACGCCGTCCAAGTCGCACCCGGGCAAGGAGCCTGGCTCGCTGGGTGACGCGCGCAAGCGGCTGCTCAAATTCCTGAAGTCGGGCTCGTCACGATACGACGTGACGCCACTCGTAGCGAAGATCAAGGGCACGGTGCTCTACAACGAGCTTGTGATCCTCTGTGGTCGCGGTGGACTGCACGAAGAAGCGATCCAGTGCCTCGTGTACGAACTGAACGACCTGAAGGGCGCTGAGAGCTACTCGGCCAAGTACGGCGCGAGCAGCGGCGCGCACCGCGATGCGAATGGCAAGAAGAAGAAGACCGAGGGCAACGAAGCGCTCGTGCAGCTGCTCAAACTCTGCTTCAACCCACCGGACGAATCGAAGAAGGCGGCGTTCACGGACTATGCGTTTCAGCTGCTGAGCCGCCACGGCAAGACAATGGATGGCAAGGCCGTGCTCGAGATCATCCCGACGAGCACGCCGCTCAACAAGCTCGTCGAGTACTTTAGCCAGGTGCTGCCCAACAGCGCGCACAACGTGCGCGAGATGCGCATCGCCAAGAGCCTGTCGAATATTTACAACCTGCAGGTGCAGTGTTTGCGCGTCGAGAAGCTGCACGCGAGCGTCGAGATCGACCCGAACACGCTCTGCTTCTCGTGCAAGAAGCGCATCGGCGACATCGTCTTTGCGGTGTACCCGAACGGCAACGTCGTGCACTACAACTGCACAAACGGCAAGCTCGACGTCTGTCCCGTCACGGGCGAAAAGTTCTCGTAGAGCCCCACGTGTTTTTGTGTACGCACCTAGTGGACAAGTTGCTCTCATGAGAGCGTCTGACAGCCACCCATTTTCTCCCCATATAAGAAACAACAACAGAACCCAAACACGTAATGCCGTTTTTGTCCACACGAGTTGGTCACATTTAGAAAAATGTCCACATGCACTGTCCACATTCAAAAGAGCTCTTGAGCGATACTGTCCACATTCACACAGAGGACATCTTTTCAGCGCCGACGATTCGCCTTGGGCTCAGGCGACTTCATGTAGTTCTGCATCGAGCTGCTAAAGTCCTGGCCGAGCTGCAGGCGCTCGGCGTCCGAGAACGTGTCGCACACGAGCAGGTGGTCGTCGATGCTCTCTCTTGTCTTGACGAGGAAGATGTGCGGACACGCAGACACGGGGTTGCGCATCCCGTCGGCCACGTAGTCCGCGAACGTCACGAGCTTCTCGTACTTGTACGAGAACACCTTGCCGGCCTCGAGCCGTCCCGTGGCCGTCCACGCGGCCTTGTCCTCGAGATGCACGCTCTCGGGGCGACGCATGACGCACACCTCCTTGCCCTTGAGATGAGGGCAGAGGCGCTTCTGGATCAATCGGCGCAGCCGCAGGTGCGACAGTCGGTCTGCGGTTTTCTTGCGCTTCTTCGCGTTCTTGCCCTTCGCTGCTGAGGTGGACGACGATGTGGCCGACGATGACGGCGCGAGGCCCGTGGTCGGCGAGAACAGCGGCGTGTGTGACGAGGAGCCAGTGGATGGCAATGAGACGCCGCGTTGCGACGCCTTGGACGGTGTGCTGAGCGCATTCTGCTGGTTTACATCTCTCTGTTCCTTGTCGCGTGCCTGGTGCTGAGCTGCCACTCCTCCTGGTCCAACAGCTGGCGCCCCAGCACTCGAAGCTGGCGCCATGGAGAGCGATATCATGTCATGGAGCCGCTGCCACGACACATGCGAGTGGCACTTGTCCATCGCAGCCTGTAGCACTTTCTCGTCCGATTCTTGCTGGCCGATCGCGAGGCGCTCTGCCAGTTTGTAGACGCTCGCGGCGCCACCTCGACTCGAGCTGCGGTCAAAGCGGAAGAGCTCGTAGGCTTTGAGCGCGTTCTCGCGCGTCAGGTACGTACCGATCGAGATCGAGTGCTCTTTGATGTTCACGTTGCAGAGCCACTTCTTGGCTGAGGATGATGCGTCGCTCTCCACTTCTTGTAAGCCTGGGATGCTCGCACGTGTGTCGAACTCCAGCGAGCCATACACTTGTGTCTCTGGGTTGGCTTCTCGCATCTGCACATTCGCCACGCGCTCGCTCAAGCGCTACAGCATCACGACACATCGCATTCACACAAGATATGTCATTTGCACAAACAGCTCCATACATAAGGAGATCGCCGCCTATACAGCAAGCCGTACCTGTAGCTCTTGCTGCTGCTCTGGCGTGCGCGCGACCAGCAAGAGCTGTGCGATCTCCTGGCAAAAGGCCTGCTTGGTGCCGTACTGGTACGTGTTCAGTCGATGCACGACCGTGAGGCAGTGCTGTTTGAAGCGGTCGATGCGCACGAGCTGCTGCGATGGGACCGCTGTCTTCTCGGGAAGCTCAGGCGCTGCTACAGCATTAGTAGCAGCAGAATCAGCATTAATAGCAGCAGGAGGCGTATCGGACGGCGGCGCTGGCGCGTCTCCAGCTTCAGCAGAGGGCGCTGATGAGGACGACGACGATGGCACGGGGTCAGCAGCAGCATCACTCGCTGCGGGTTTAGCGGAGATAGCCGCCTCGGACCGCACTGCTGCCCGTTTCTTCCCTGAACTGCGCAAAGATGCTGCTGTAGCCACTGGCGGTGGTGGAGGGCGCAGCAGCTTGAGTACGGGCGAGAACTCGCGCCGGAGCTCCTCGTTCAGAGCCACGATCTCCATCTTGGTTACACGAGGAGTGATTCAAATCTCGAAGAAAAATGTACGCGTATTGCAGAGCGCCAGTAGTGAGCCAAGTCACTTTACGTACCCTCTGTAATATGTTTGTATCGATTATTACGGGGGAAAAACGTATCGACATCGTGATGTGTACGGCCGTCATGCGACCTTCACAAAATAATAGTGTCTTTAATTCGGTACAGATAAGTCAGCATTACTCTCAGAAAGTACTGGTTTCTGTTCTGAGCTGCTGACAGTGCGAGACCACCAGCAAGCAGCAACAGTGATTCCCAAATATATTCCTCATCACCAACGCCATCTCCACGACGTTCGTTGCGTTCCAGCATACCAATCAGCACCTAGTGCAGCTGCGCGAGCTCCTCGATGCGGGTCGTCAGATCCTCGACGGTGATCGGCTCCTTGTCGTCCAAGTGGCCGTCGTTGTTCAGGAGCTCCACGACCTTGGCCATCTGCGCCTTGGGCAGATCCAAGAAGCTCTCGATCAAGTCGCCGTCGATGAAGTTCTTGGACTCGGAGATCGACCGGCGATTCTCGAACGTGCGCCACTCCTTATGCGAGAAGCCACCGACGCCCTTGATCACCTTGTTGAGCGCGTTCTGCATGCGCGCCAGGAACACGAACTGGTCCTTCGTGATCGGCACAATCACGCCAATCATGCCGCTCACGGTACCGAAAAGCATTGACTGGTGCTGGTTCACCGACGGTGTCAACGCACTCGGCTGCTGGCCAACGTCCACCATGTCCGACGACGACGGAGTGCTCAACGCCACATTCGCGTTGTTCTGCATCACGAGTGAACCGTAGCGGAAGCGGTTCACAAACTCGCCCAGGTGGTACTCACCCACAGTCTCCAGTCGTCCACGCTCTTCGTCCGACACGGCCCCGCTGTTGCGCTGCACCGTGAACAGGTTGAAATCCGTCTCGCTGCCAATGTATGTGTCGTCGTCGACAATGCCGAGCGCCGTCATCCAGTTCGAGTTGAGGTCCTTCGCAATTTCCTCAATGCTCCCGTCCAGCTGCTTGTAGCTCAGCAGCGAGATCGACTTCATCAAGTCACCAACGACAATGAAATCGCCGCGCGACTCCATGAACAGTGCCAGCGTGTGGCCGTAGTGACCGCACTCCGATATCAGCTCCTTCTCGTTGTCCGCGTTCTCGCTCCACTTGTACAAGTGCACCTTGCTGTTCACACCCGCAAGCACCTTGCCGTTGAACGCGTTCAGACAGTACACTGCGCCCTTCACCTCCTTCTCTGTCACGAGCTGCAGCTTACGCTCGCCGTGGATACCCGTGACCGAGAACACGAGAATGCGTCCCTGGTGCGGCTCCGACTCCTCCTGGCGCACGTACGCGGTTCCGACCACAAAGTACGACGCGTTGGACGCGTCGCCACTCAGCTGCGTCACGATGATCGAGCACGGCGTCTCGAACAGGTCGAGGCGGTGCGAGTTGAGGATCTCGAACGTTTGGTCGTCGATGAGGCGCACAAAGCCTTGGTCTACTTCGTCGCCGTTGGTGTCCACACTGAAGTTTACCGTGAGCACGCCGAGCGTGTGCGACTGGCTGTTGTGCGCGATTCTCCTTGCCCACTCGTTCAGGTGGAACGTCTGGATGTGCAGTTTCTGGATGTCGTCCACCGTGCCGATCGTCAGCTCTTCTTCAGAGGCGAGCGCCAAGCACTCTGGGAACGACTCCGAGTCGAACGGACACATCACGCTCACCTCCTTCGCGTTCACGTTCGAGAAGAGCAGCTTGTTGTTGTTCGAGTAGATCACCGTCGGGCGGTCGCAGGACGCGAACACGTGCGTCATGTCCTTCGAGCGGAACGTCGAGAGCGCGATGGGCTGCGAGCCAAGCGACACGCGCTTCCGGTTGCTCAGCGTGCCCAAAGTAGCGTCGACGTGGAAGTTCACGAGACTACCGTCGCCAAGGCCGACGAGGAGGTAGTTCTGGCCTTCAAACGTGTTGCAGAGTACTGAACGCGGCAGCAAATCATTGCCCAGCGGCTCCTTCGTCAGTTGTTGCAGGTTTGGAAGCTGCAGCACGCACACAGAGAAGTTCGTCCAAAGCCCCACGACACAGATGGAGCTCTTCAGAGCGTTGAGCTCCCAGTGCTGACCCAAAGCGCTCTCCATCATCACATCGCCGTCGCCAGACGCCTGAGCGGCGGCTGGGTTCTTGCTGGGCGGGAACGGCGTGATGTCCACGCATGCAATCTCGTAATCCAGCTTCACCTGCGCAGTCTCAACGAGCTGCTGGTTGTCGCGCACTTCCAGGTACACGAGCACGCCACCAGACGTGGCTGCAACCACTTGCGTTGGGTTCGCGGCCGCGACTGTGATTCGCGAGCCAGCAGGAGGCGTCCACGAAGAAGTCACCAGGAAAGTCTCCGAGCTGATCACGCGCATCTCTCCCTCCGTGACTTGCAGCCACGCGTTGCCCAGCAAGTTGCGGCAACAGAGCGTCTTTGCGTTTAGGAACGCGTCGATCTCGCGTTCTTCCATGCCGTCGTCGTCGCCGATTGCTAGGATGCGGATCTCGCTCACGTAGCTCTGCAGCAGGTACTTGTCGTGCTCGCTCGCAAATGTCTCGCGCAGCGCCCACATGCCCTTGATGCCAGGAAGTTCCGTGCTCGCCTGCTCATTGATGCCAATGCCGTTGCGGATCACGCGCAGCGATCCGTCCTTGTCGGCGCCACTGCACGTAACGATCTGGCCCTGACCCTGACGATCGAGGTCCATGACGCAAAAGTCGATGATCGGACCAACGTTCACATACGTGTCGAGCACTTCGATGTACGCGCCCTCCTCGTCGCGCTCAGGGTTGAGCTTGATCAGCTGCGAGTCGCCGAACGCGCTGCCGACGAAGACGACACCGTTGTCCAGGTACGAGATGCAGGACGCGATGCTCGTCTCTCCGAGCACTTCCAAGTGTACGCCCGTCACGTCCTTGCCAGTGAACTGCAGTGCGACAACCGACAGCGTCCCGTACTGATCCGCAAGCAGGAAGCGTGAGCCGTCCTTGTCCACGGAGCCATACACCTGAATCACTGTGCTCTGCATCGGAATCGCGTGGAAACTCGAGCCGTTGTGGTACACGATCGTCTGGTTGGAAACGATGAGCACACCACCGCAGGGCGCTGGAACGGGCACGAGCAGACTCGCACCGGCGTCGACATTCGACTGGCTCCACGGCCCTTCGGCAAAGTCCTTCTCCTTCACGAGGATGTGGTACGTCTTCACGTGGCGCGCGGCCTTGTAGTCCTCGTAGAGCACGCAGATCGTTGGCTTGTTGTAGCCGTGGAGGAACTTGATGTCGATCACGCGCAGCTCATCGAGGCGGATGTTGAACGTCTCCTTCAAAATGCCCTTGCTGCTGTCGATCGGAATCACTTTGAAGTAGCCTTCGTACAGGTTCATGCCGATGAGGCGCCCCTCAGGGTCGATGTTGCCTGTGGTCACGATCTCGCTGCTACGGCCGATCGAGTCGCGGATCGTACCATGCGCCTTCGTCACGACCTGCTGCTGCACCGGGTCGTACGCGAGCACGCAGAACTGGAAGCGCTGCGTGACGATGAAGAGCCAGTCCTGCGGCTCATTGGCCGCGCGGAAGACCTCGAAGATCGCGATGCGGCCGTAGAGGTTGATGTCGTGCTGCGGGAAGAGCCCCTCGGGCGTGAGCAGATGCACCTCGAAGCGCGTGGACTTGCCAAGCAGCAGGTTCACGTCGTTCGGACCCGTGAACGCCGCCGTAAGCGAGTGCGTCACGCTCGTGGGTTTCTGTGCCGTCGCCACGTAGTTGAACGCCATCGCGAGAGCGTGAGCCTTCTTGCCTTCCTTTCTGTTCACGACAGAAACAAAATGGCACGACTCAGCTTGTGATTGGCAATTCATTTCCATAAAATCGGAATGAATTGCGTTTTTGGTCCATTTTGAAGCCTTGACAAAGAAATGAATTGCGTTTTGTTTTGCGCAATTCATTGCGGAATCCGAAACCAAAAGCGCATTTCACCACAGAAACAGCAGCAAGCGGAAGCTACGGAAGGAAGGTGCTGCCGGCCGGTCGCTCTCTCTCACTCCACCTCTCTGTCTATCGCCTCTCTCGCGCCATCTGCCGTCTGCCATCTCTGTCTTAAGGTGCTGCTGCTGCATGAAGAAGCACCGGACGTTCAACTCCCATTTCTCCCATCCAGCTCCCGTTTGAAGAAACAAGAAGATCGAGTTCGGATCCATCTCAGTAGCGTCGAAAGATGATGAAGCCTAGCCGCCAGAAGCTCACGATCGACACGGAGGTGCCATCCAACGTGTACGCGCTGGACCTGCACAAACTCAGCGAGATCGCGCGGATACCGGAGAGCGAGCTCGTGCGAGGCATGCAGTCCGACGACGCGGTCGACATGCAGGGCGTGATCGTGAACCGCGGACAGGACGTGCCGTTTGAAGCCGTCGGGAAGAGCCCGAGCGGCGGCGTCAGCCGCTCGGCCGTGCGTGAGGTGCTTATCACTGCTGCGTCCAGCACGATGTGTCTCGAAGGATCGGACACACCAAAGTGCTTGATCCAGCTCGGCGAGTACACGCTGATCGAGCACATCTTGGCGCAACTTTTTGTCGCCGGCATGGAGCGCGTGGTGATCATCATCTCGTACTACGGACACGAAATCATGGAGCACGTGAAGGACTCATTCATATTTCACAAGATGAAGATCGAGTTTTTGAATCTGGGCGAAGAGACGCCATACGGGCATGCGCGCACGCTGCTCTCGGCGCGCGAGATGTTCACGAAGCCGTTCCTGATCCACACGGCGGACCACGTCTTTGATAAGTCGATCATCGTGCGTTTGGCGTCGTTCGACCTAGAGGACTGCGTTGCGTGCGTGCTCGTCGACTCGGACACGAAGAAGCTGAAAGGGTTGCCTGACACGGCGGGTAAAGTGCAGTTTGGACAGTCCAGCAACATCCGACGCATCGGGCGCGGGCTCAAGCAATATGATGCGGTTGACGCGGGTCTCTTCCTGACGACTGGGCGAATCTTCGCTGCGCTCGAGATGCTTGCGTACGAGAAGCCAAAGTTCTCGCTCGCTGAGGCTCTGAATGTACTGCGTCCATCGTACGGTTTGAAGTACGTGGACACGGCTGGTGACGTGTGGCTCAGCATCGAGACGCAGGAGCAGTACGACCACATCGTTGAGAACGACAGCATGGCACTCCTTTCGCCGTGGCCAGTGTTCGTCGCCAAGGACATCGCCCCCTCCTCGGGTTTGAGTGCTGCGCCGCGCTCGTCGAAGAACGTGTTCCTCGCTGTCTCAGCCGCTGACGACGATTCGACGCTTCGAGCTGTGAACTCGCACCGCCGAGGCAGCGTCTTTGAAGGCTTTGTCGTTGGCGTGAACCAGCTCCAGGAGCTGGAAGAGCAGATGGACGAAAGCACGCCGTTGCTGAATCCCAGCTCACCGCATTCTCGCGAGCCGGTGAGCCCGTCCATGAAGATCAAGCGCCGAAAGAGCTCGTTCTTGGAGCAGGCGGAGAACTCGTTTGTGCTGTCGATTCCGTTCGACCCGTCGGGAATGGAAGAAGGCGAAGACGACGACGTGCTGACTCCGATGACGGCGGCCAAGAAGGCGTATCTGATCGAGCTGCCGCAAACGACGACACGTGTGCGAGGCGAGTCTCAACAATACGTTCTCGCAGTCCCTGGAGGTGAGGACGACTTCAAGCGCCCGAGTCTGCTGCGCCGGTGGTCATCGCTGCCTACGGACGTGAAAGGGGTCGCGGTGGAGACGCTGGAGCTGAAGAACGGCGCATTGGAGCTGCAGATCTGCGTCAAGCGTCAGGTTCCCGTCGTTGGGTACCTCCTGCTGCTCGCGTCGCTGCTGACGATCTCGTCTCTCGGTCCCGCGCTCGACATGCAGACGGGCGTGGACCCGTTCATGAAGCTCTTCTGGCGCTCGACGGCGTCCGTGCTGGTGTTCCTGCCGTTCGCTGCATGGTCCATCTACGACGACGGCGTCCCGCGCTTGACGACGCGCAACATGTTCCTGTTCCTCTCGTGCTCGCTGTCGTACTCGCTGTTCATGATGACGTTCCTCTGGGCGTTGAGCCACACGTCGATCGGCCACGCGTACATCTTTAACAATTGTCACTCGCTGATCATGGTCATCGGGCGGCTGATGCTGGGGCAATATGTGTCGCAGTTCGAAGGCCTGGGCACGGGCATCGGCATCATCGGCGGGACGATCACGACGCTGGACCACTCTCCGATCACTAGGTCCTCATCGTCGTCGGTGGCAGCTGTTGCGGACGTGTCGTTGGCGGGGGACCTGGTCGCGCTGCTGGGCGCCATCGGCGGCGTGTTCTACCTGATCACGGCCAAGAAGCTCCGAACGGAGATGAACGTGTCAGTGCTGCTCACGGGTGTGTTCCTGGTCTCGGCGCTGCTGCACTTCCCGATCTTCTCGCTACTCGAGGTGCCGTTCGAGTTCTCGACGCACGACACGATCGGGCTCTTCGGCTGGGTGCGCTCCACGCGCATCCTCACGGAGATGTACATCGTCGTGGTGTGCACGCTCATTGGCACGATCGGGTACCTGAGCGTGATGAAGTACTTTGACCCGATCGTGGTGTCGGTCGTGATGCTCATGGAGCCAATCCTGGCGACCATATTCGGCGTGGCTGCGGGCGTGGACGTCGTGCCCGGGTACTTCACGATCGGCGGTTCGTTCCTCATCATCCTGGGCACGTCACTGGTGATCGTCTCGAATGCGTCACGCACCGAGTCGATTGACGCGACGGAGGCCATGTCCATGACATCTGCGGCGCTGCCCAAGTCGCTCACGTCCACGAATGCCGGTGGGATCCGGAAACCCGTGGTACGCGGCGACGTTGACTACGTGTAGGAGATATCCATCTTCGTGTTTGAACCAACTGCGCATGCATATATGAACATAAGGTTGAAAGCACCTTGAAACAACATGAACTTTGCTTATTCCATGCAATCAGCGCAGAGCTCTTCGTGACTCTCGGAGCTCGGAGTGGTAGAGCCTTTGGGAGTATAATGAAAAAACCGTTGCAGTGATATTCGTTATTGATTTTGATATGACTCGTAATCTGTATGTAAAAATCAATGTTGTGTTGTGGAAATAATAATTTCTTTTAAACTATAAGACAAGTGTTGGCATTCTCGCGGTGCACGATGCCGTTGCGGCGCATCTCGGCCTTGATCTCGGAACAGAGTGTCTCACGCGTCTCGCCAAACTGCGACTTGCCCGCGCGCCAGCGCGTGTAGTTGCGCGGCACCGTGAGCCAGTCGAGCAGCACGGCGATGCTTGTC
>JAADXK010000968.1:0-13125 GCA_023337805.1 Globisporangium barbulae | reverse complement strand
TTCTCATTTTACCTCAATATCAACAACCGCCTTCCACTCAAGCTCCTCGTCTCGCCTCTTCGCCTCTCTTCGCTCACGACCGTGGTCCGCGTCATCCAACGCTTCCTCGCTCTACGCCAGACCAGCGCTCATCTCGCTCGGCCCTTTGGCTGCATCAAGTGCCAGGTCGTTACAGTAGCTATTTCGTGCTGTTCAAGAACATCGAAGTGTGGGATGACGGCAAGCGCGACTACCGCAGTGGCCATCCCACGAGGAACGCCAAGGCGCCGAAGCGTCGCAGTCAGTTGATGGCCGCGATCGAACTGGCCGACGTGAGTACTATAGGCTAGGTCGGTGCTGAGTGCAGTGGCTAACTAGGACTATTTGATACTCTATCACAGAAAGACGCGCCATTGCCAGCAGATAAGCGAATGTTTGGGCTCATGAAGGTGGTCGTGGAAGAAGTGGAATCTTCGCCAGAAGAGGAGGAAGAGAAGTCTGTCGCCCTGACGCGGAAGCGCGGCCGCCCAGCTGGATCGAAGAACAAACCGAAAGCTGCTGGCGACGCGGCTACTGCGGAAGCGACTTCGCCAAAGGCAAAGCGCGGTCATAAGAAGGCGTCGGAAGTGGAGGAAGCCGACGACGACACCGACAAGACGACGTCCGAGATCCCAGAAGAGGAGGAAAATGTACCCTCGCTGAGTAAGGCGAGCTCGCCTTGCAAGATTTCTTCTAGTGTGAGTGACCGAGACTTTGCGGAACTGCAACGCTCGCAGCCAGTCGGCAAGACCAAGTCCAGTTGAAGCAAGAGGTGACTACACTGTCCGTCTCATTAGACGAATGTCGGCGAGAGAAAGATACAGCTGACAGCGAGGATTTAATCGCGTCGATCTAGAAAGAACGAGACCGAGCGCAAGCAGTCTACCGTGACCGACTAGCCGAGCTAGATAAGAAGATGGCGCTTCTTGACGGGCCGATCGCGGAACTCCAGGCGACGCTACACAAGCAAGAAGAGCTCGAGCGCGACGCGGAGGCCAAAGCGACCGCCGTGGAGCTGCAGCTAGCGGCGCGTGGTCGCGAGGTGGTGGCGCTGCACGAGGCGCTGCTGCAGTCCCTGTCATGAAGATGTCTTCCACGAGGCAGTGAGACGTGACGTTGTTCTTGATCGTGGCGGCCAATGGAGGTGGCATTAAATTTTGAGATATTTTGTGGCGCAGGTCAAGCTGAGAGAAGCTCCGAACCTGGAGCGCCAACGGAAATGCAACCGTGACGATCCATACTACGAGCAATAACGAGCAATAGACGTGGACTTTTTCCATGACGGTGGCGAGTTTTCGTCAAAGTGTTGGCTGTTCTGACCAGATGAGTAGGGCCGCTGGCACATAACGGTTTCAGACACGGGGAGGAAATGTGGGTCGTACCTAATACAACAACAACAACAACATAACGGTTGCAGGCGTGGCTTTCTCGGTTATTCGTGGACAGTGCGAATGACCAGTGACCATTCGCACCGCGCTTACACTTTCAGGCAAGTGGCTAGTGCTTTGAAAGGTGCAAGCATGTGCCACCTAAAATTAACTTGCCGAACGGAAACCCAGAATTGACAAATATGAAAGGAGATACGGCAGAGTAAGCCTTGTAGCATAGCTCATGCCCGGATATTGTAGGTTGGCAACGTACCTATATACCTCACTTTCACACAAAAAATATGGAAGGAAATTCACAACGAGAATACCACGACCGTGATTGCAGCCGCATCCCATCGGTGAAACCGCTTCCACGCACAGGGTATAATAGTCAGGTAAGCACGCCTCGTCGTGCATAACGGAAGTCTCCGAAGACAGTTGAGAGCTCCACGCACTCGGCAAAATCTCCGCTTGGACACAACCATGGGCACCAAAGGGAAGGTCTTCGTAACCAACATCAAGATCAGCGGTGGTGCAGACGCAACGGAGAGGCCACGCACGCGAACCGGCACCGCTCACCGACAGCTCGTGCTGATATGGCTGTGCGGTGTCCTCGTGCCGTGGGTACTGCAGCTCCGGAGCTTTTCGGAGCTCGTCATGCGGCACAAGATCACACCGAACCTCATCCCGTCCTCGAACGCCCCGATGGTCGAGACCGTGCCTGAGCTTGCCGCGCACTGCCCCGTTCAAGGTCTGCTGATTTCTGGATCGTGGTACAACATCTACCCGTCGCACTACTACGAAAGTGAGACCGTCACGGACGGCTCTGTGCTGTGCCACTTCGTCATCCCGCAGTACAACATGCACGGCACGTACAACGTCCAGAACCGCAGGGTCGAGCCTCGGTCTTCGGCGCCAAGAAGCTGCGCGAACAACAGCTACGGCATCACGTACTACTTCTACCACGGCAATATCGGATACTATTCGTTCTACGCCGAAGGGGAAGGCTCGTACTGTACCAACGACGGTACTGGGTACATACTCACGTCCGCCATTGGCTCCTCCGACATCAACTTCAACGCGCTGGCCAAATACGATGGAGCTCCTGGCTACCATTCGTCGTATTTCTTCGGCATCGTCGGCAGCGTGTGGCTCGCCTATCGCTCTATCGTGTTGGCGCGAAGCTATGCCTCGTGCTCGCGGTACGGTCGTCGGCTCGATGCCATCGCCGAGCCCATCTCGATTTCGAGTGTGGTCGTGTTTATCCAACAAGCGGCTCGCATTGCCCCTCATACTGCGACCAATTGGCACCGACTCGGTTTCGTGTATCTGCTGGTCGAAGGGCTGATGACCGATCTGTTCCTGCTCATCGCACATGAAGGTTTTGGCGCCAAGATCCAGTATATCTCGCTGGGCTACAACATCGCCGGCTTATTGTCGATGCTGTTTGAGATCGTCGAGAATACCAAGCTTCTCAAGCCGTCGACGCAGTTGCTGGTCAAGCGGGTGCTGTTCAATTCAGAACTGACGATGTGGGGCGAGGCGCTGTTCTCGGTAGCCATGTCACACTACCTCACAGCTTTGAACCGCTCGGATATAGGCGATTCCGTGATGGTGGCGGAAGCCATTTCGCACTACCTGTGGGGTTTAGTGAGCCACGGCATCATTGTTCTCGGCCAGACAGCATTCATCCTAACGGTTCGAGTCCTCGGCACTCTGGTGTTTGTGCAGCTCCGGTACGGTTCGCTGAAAATGCTCACAGCCTCGTGTTGTGTGGACCTGCTCATGGGCTATCGCTACAAGCTCGCGGCCATCACCGGCTACGTGTACCACAACTCGCGGCTTTGCTACACCCAGGAGACGCTCAAGGCCCACGGATTACTGAAGATGTCGGATGCGGAAGGCAAAGAGTTTCTGGTCTACCACAAAATCCATTGGCTGTCATCCGCTCGCGAAGACCTCTCGATATTGGGGAAACTCACTGGTGAACACGTCGAGCCGTGTCTCGAGAGTGCCTACTCCGGTCCAGTCGCTGTATGCGACCGCGTGTTGGGTGGAGCGACAGAAGAAGATTGGGAACTCGGCAGTAATGAGCTGGATGAGCTGGAGAGCGCACGGCTAGTAAATGGATCGGTCGAGCCTAGTGATAGAGAATAGACTCTTAGTTGTGATTTTATCACGTAAAAACGAATAGTTTCGATTGCATATTTGACTCAACGGGTAGACGCTTCGAATGGCGGGGCCACAGGCTCCATCTGAGGGCTCCGTTGCGACAACGCCATGACCAATTGCGTAATTTTGGGCTTTGTCGATAGCGACCACCGCTGTCGGCGGTGGACTTCGTAGTCTTCAAACTCCACAACCCCACGCAATGCAACGAGCTCGTCGTTGTCGTACGTCCCGAGCCGATACAATGTCCGGCAAAACCACGCCATGAGACTCGCGATGCGATTCAAGAAGAACGAGCCGACCGACCAGTTGGGATTGTGGAATCGGCGAATGATCTGCCGGTTGTCGAAGTACTGCGTGTGCCAGTCGAGCAAATCAAAGGCACAGAGCATCAGTCCTATGAGGAACGTGATCTCGATCACAGCCGCCAGTCTGTGGACGTTAATACCGAGCTGCGTCTGCCTGATAGGCGGGATTGCATCGATGCCAATCGCCCAGTGAAGCCATAGTAAGCTCGAGGTCGTCGCGAAGGCCCTGGCGTCCCAGTTGCTGAGATCACAGACACACGTGCGCCAGGAAGAGCTGGCCGAAGTTGAAGACAAAGTCGAAGTTAGTGTGGAGCAGCCGCATAATGTTGACTTGGTATACAAAGCACAAGAAGAACACGGTGATTTGAGACGTAGCGGCAAAGCTGACAACGCCGAGAGTCTGCACGAGTCGCGAGGAGCTGGCGTGGCCGGTTCCGACGGTTGCGAACGTCGCGATCATAGCAGCGTAGCCCACCACAGCACTGGTACCGAGCTCGTAGCGTAGGAGCCAATGCCAGCTATCGAACGGCATTGTCTGGAAGCGCCGGAGCAGCGTACGCTGGGCGTCGATGACTTGCTGGATACCGGAACAGTGCAGGTGGACAGTGTCCTCGTTGAAGACGCGATTGGACTGGCGGTGCAAGAGATCCTGGCGCGAGTACGACGACATAGTGTGCCACCGCAAGCGGCAGCGGTACACGCCGCAAAGCACAGTCGTTGTCGCACTGTTGGTCTTGGACGACGTTGCGAAAGATTGACGCACGTAGGCATTGTGGATCTCGACGATTCCAGTGGCGATGAAGGAATGGGTGATGACGGACTCGGCCGTGACGTCGCGGTCGTACACGCGGAAGATGGTCATCTTGTGGACGTCCTGGACCCACGCAAACGTCACGAACATGGTATACGAGAAGCTGCCGAGCCCGGCGGCGAACGCCATGATGATGTAGTGCCGCATCGCGCGGTAGTTGGCGTCGAAGAGCAAGCCCATGAGGATGATAGCGATCACACTGATGGAAGATGCCGCCCGTCCGTCGCGCGTGTACAGTGCAAACAGACTCGCACCGACTAGCCTCACTACGCTTGAGTACCAGAACTCGAAGGTTCCGAGTAGCAGCACGGCCATATCGTAGCGTAGTGAGAGAAATTTGGTGGCAAGCGACAGAAGCGCGATGGGCGTCGCGAGCAGTGCGATCCAGTGGCCAAATGGCAGTGGGAAGAACGTGCCCGTGGCTGCCAGCGTGCCGAAGATCATATAGGAGATTGTGAGCAGCAGGCCGTAGCGATGCGCGAAGCGATTGAATCGCTGTAACGCCTTGGGCGAGAGCCACACGGACTTGAGCGTTTTCTGGGAGCTGATGGACGGCAGGCTGTGGCTCGCGCGGATCTTGTACATGCCCGGATTCGGCAGCCGCTCATTCTGCACCACGATTGGCGCCACTTGGACGGGTTGACTCATTCGGAGTCGCCGCGTTATCCATACCAGAGCGTCTGCAACGTGGACTTGGGTCATGCGGTGATGCTGGTTTTTAGACGTCGTGGTCTGGTGCTAGTATATTTGCGAGAACCATATCATATATCGTAGAAAAATTAAGTGGCTACACTGCTGAGTGGTGGTCAGACTTCAACCGCGACTTCAGGATACTTCCGATGAGTGCACTCGCTCGCAGCCCAAGTCGAGACCTTACTCAACTGCTCATCAAGCGAGTATAGTACGAAGGACGCGTGTAGCCCATGAGCTGACGATCTGATGCGGTAGCCGTTTCTAAGGCTCCCTCTCCGGAATCAAACCCTAATTCCCCGTTACGCCCACGCGCATACTTTTCGAAAATTTAGCATTCGTATCTACCAATCTTACCTTACTAGTTGGCGCAAGACCTTCACAAGGTCTTGTTGTGCTGCTGGAATCAAAACAAAGACGACATGGAGACGGTCATGCACCACCTCGTTGGCGTCAAGACCATTCTCTTCGTGCCTCAGTCCAGGCTCGGTCCAAATCATTTGCTCAACACGTGAATGGAACGAAGCCATCATAGTAGAAACTCTAGCGAAGTGATGTCCAAGACCACGAACCGACTCATCCGCGCGCAGCCGACGGTCGACACGTTGAGACTCTCTCCTATGTCCATCTAGTTGATTTCTCTTCCAGCAAACAGTATATGTTCAAGTACCTATTCACAAGGGCCGCTCCATCGACGAGTTCCACGTGATCACACTGGCACTGCGTCCCGACGCCAAGTCTTTTGACGAGAAGCTCGCATTCCTTCGGATCATTCTTCTCGCGATGAAGATGAAGATGCGCCCACCGATGATCGCGCGGATGACGAGCGTCGGCGAGAGCGTTGTGTCCATCTAGTGATAGGATTAGTGAGGTCGCCCGCGACTGAAGCAAACGGTACGCAGGTAGTATTTATTGGGAGAACCGCTCGAAAAAGCTTCTCGTCTCCTCCCCTTCCAGCTTCCGGGGCATCATTTCACGCCGTAATAGACGCCACCAGGCTTGTCTGAAGTTAAAACCGCTCTGGGTGACTTTGGGAGCAGGCGCACGGTTGGGCACTTGTCCAGTCTCGCAGAGATCAACGCACCGATGCCATGAAGCGCATCGTGACGACGCGCGTCGTCGAGTACGACGCCGACGATACCGAGCTCCACGACAGCTACGACGGCTCGCAGAAGCTCACGACCCACGCCGGCAGCCTGACACACCCACCGTCCGCACGTGACCTGTCCACGCAGAGCAGCTTTGACAACAACTCACTGACGATGACGCCCACAACACGATTCCTCGAGCAGCCCATCCTGCTCGACATGGCCAAGGACGGAACCTCCACGGGTAGCAGCACGACGCTGCCCGGCACGCATGGCGGAGGAAGAGGTAGAGGATCAGGAGTAAGCGATGGCGGTGGACTTCTCAGATAGTATAGTCCAATCGTGAATGAAGAACTGTTGCAACTCCGCTACAAGTCGCCGCATTTGATCCGCATGGCGATCGCCGGCGTCGTGGGCATCATCCTGGGCATCGCACTGAATGGCTTCAAACTCAACACCTATACCCAGGTGTGGATCGGACTCTTCGGCTACATTTACGTGCGTGCGCTCGAGTGTCTCGCGCTGCCGCTCATCTTCACGTCGGTCACGCTCTGCGTCGCGCACCTCGTGCGGTCGTCCAAGGGCGTCAGCATCATGTTCCGCCTCGGCGTGATGTTTGTCGGCTCCGCGTTTCTCGCGTCGGGCATCGGCCTACTCACAGGCTACGCCATGTCGCCGACGTTCTCACGCCAGTCCGCGCCGCCCGTGGCGCTGCCGTCGACGCTGGTGGCGCTGGAATGTCCCAACGAAATGTACCTCACGTTGATCCCCCACATGTGCGACGGGCTCGTACCTGGGCATCATCGTCTTCGCCATGTTCATCGGCGCCGGGATCGTGATCTCGCAGGACTACCCGGACATGCATGGGCAGACCAACTACCTCTATCACGTGCTCCGGCAGGTGAACGTCGTGCTCGAGTGGATCCTCAACTGGCTGATGTACTGGATCCCCATGGGCACACTGGACGCCATGACGTTCACGATCATGACGAGCACGGTCACGAGCGAGTCGTTCCGACAGTCCATGTATTTGCCCATCACTCTCCTCCTCGCACTCGCGGCCAATTTCTTTCTCATCGTGTGTGTCGGCTACTACGTCTTTGTGCGCAAGAACCCGTTCTCGTTCTTCTGGTTCCTCATGCCGGCGCTCATCTACATGCTCGCGAGTCAGCGCTACATGGCCACGATCCCCGTCATGATGCGCAGCATCGAGCGGTCCAAGCAAGTCTCTCGAGCGCTCGCGCAGTCCACGATCTCGCTTGGAACGGCGCTGAGCATGTGTGGCCACGCATGCTTCTTCTCGGTCTCGTGCATGTTCATGGCGTACACGAGCGGGCTCCAGAGCAAGCTCACACCCGGCCGCATCATCTTGCTCATCATCGTGTCGGCGCTGAGCTCGTTCGGCACACCGCAGACGCCCGGAGCGAGTCTCACGTACGTCGCGACGATCTGGCGCACGGTGTTTGGCTCGGCGCCGCCCGACTCGTTCGCGTTCGTCGTGGGGATGGAGTGGCTCACCGTGCGCATGCGACGCGTCCACAACATCACTGTCGTTGCCTTTATCGCGCGTGTGATCGCCGAGCAACTGGACGAGACCGCCGAGGATGAGGAAGATCGTGCGGTGGCCACGACGACCAGAGACAACGACCTGCTCTCCCCGCTGTGAGTTGTTATATCAAGCTCTAGCCAACCCCGAAATCCAATATATCGATACTCTATGCATCTATGACTCCCATTTATCTCCTCTCTGCTTACGTGAGCTTCTGTCGTTCGAGTTGGCTATCAGCGGCTTCTTGGTCGAGTGCCTCGTTCGCGAGTCGGTCAGCGGGGGCGTTCTACTCGCGCGGCACGTGGCCAAACTGCACGCCCTTGAAAGACCGACATCGCGCCTTACTGGCCTGGTACAACACGCGGAGATGCGGTGCCTTGACGCGATACTCGCCACGCATCTGCTTGACCACGAGCTTCGAGTCCATGCAGATCTGCACTTCGCCTCTCTACCAGTGACATGGTGACAAGGACCACGCCCGCGCCTCTAGTGAGTGCGGAGGAAGCGGACGCGGAAGCGCCACTGGTGTGGTGCGAGCCTGCGATGATGAGGAAGATGAGCGTCGACGTCGGTGAGTCGGACTCGGAAACCGAGAGCGAGAGTGAAGAGGCGATCGACGTGGAACGCACGGAGCGGCACAACGAGTACGGCACGCTGCTGCAAAGCATCGAGCAGGTCATCGCGGGCAAGGCCGAGCTTATCTGAATGAGAACAATGCACATTTTGGTGAAGCGATTGAGCCTTACTGCGTCTTCAAGTCTGTGTTACCTGTGCTTCATGACACTGCCAAGTGCGAGCGAGAATTACGTCAAAAGAGCTTGTAGCGGTGTTACAGTCCATGAAGGAGCCCAATCCTCTTCCTTTTCCTTTAAGTTGGATAAGCGAGCTTAGAGCCCTTGGCTCGGTGCTTGCGCCCCTTGCTTAGGGTTTAGGGTTTACGATAAAGAGCCCGTGGCCCTCGTTCAATTGTATCATCCTCGTTGATATCCCCTGGTGCTGTTCAAAATGAAACGTTTTTGACACGGATACGCCTCGATCCTTTCACAGTCGGGCTAAATCGATACTCCTTACGTTCCAGCCATCGATTGAACTGATATATTGTTTCAACCATGTTTTTCAAATCTTGATCTGTTTCCGCGTCCACACGCTCGATGTCTGGACGATACACCTTACGCGTTCTGAGTTGAGCTGGGCTAACAGGGGAACTTAGAGTTTGAGCTCGCTTTCTAGGAGTCAGATTAGGCTCGTCCATGGATATATCATCCGTCCCCATGCTATTAACTACAAATTCTAGATGATTTAAGGTCTTAGCCCATGAGACTTCATGTAATTTTGTTGGAGACGCGCGGTTTGAATCTGTCTTGTATAGTTTCAGTTCAGACCCCACTCGATCATATCGATATGTAGTCATCATTACGCCTCTTTCATCGACAGAGACTAAAAGTTTCTCGCGCTTCAATTTGTTCATCAATGTTTTCTTCGTTTCAAACAACTGCAGAAGCATCGCTTTCGCTTGGGCTTCCATATCCGTTGTATCCCCAAAATCTCTGGGAGCATCAAGATCATTTGATGCCATCATCGAGCTTTCATTTCTTTCATTTTTCGAGTCTTTTACTTTGGCCTTAAACATTTCAAATACAGACCGAGTACGGTTTTTGTCTCGGATAGAATCCTGCACTGATCAGCCCCATCCGGTCAATGATATACTCCTCTGTCAATTCCCAGTCAATATTATCTGGATCGACTGATGATTTCCTTCCGCTAACAGCATTTCGTAATTCGGCGTTCTTTCCAACAACAACAGTCGGATGACGAGTACATGTTCCGTCGTCTTTGACAGGGTGTATACCCCATGTCAAAAGATCTGGGTTGGATGCAAGCAACCCTTTAATCGAATCAAAGGCTTCTATTTGTCTTGCATCACGCTGTACAATTGGGTCATCCTCATTAGAATCATGAAATTCATCCGACAGTGAATCATGGGCAGTTCCGATATCTGCGGCTGTTTCAGATCTCGGACGAGGTAACAATGTGAGATTCGCTGTCGCGTCTACCAAAGATGTCGCTGGTGGAATTGTTGAGCTATTTGAAAAAAAACACCATTTGGAGCAGGGCTCGGAGAGGCCGCGACGGTCTGAACACTCGTAGAAGTAGTAGATTTCGTTAGATTGATGTTGTTTTTAACGACGTCTTCCGACCACATCGCTTGAGAATACGCTTGGCGCTTATTCTCATCGTTTGCAAGATCTCGATCGGCTTGCTTAAGTAGGTTTTGCCGTTTGCGCTCTCGCTGCGAGAGCGAAGTGAAGTTAGGAAACATGGTTAGCAATCGGAGATTGAAAATCGAAAGGTCGCAGACTCTAAGCTCCGCTCTATATTAATCCTCGTTAAAAAAATGTTAAAACATGGATATTATTTCTATTTGTTGAAATAAATTTCCTCAGCTGTACTCATTTTATTCTTATTAATAAGACGTAAATTATCTTGAGGCTCCCAAGTCGTTTCATCAAAACCCTTCCATTTGACTAGATATCGATTCTTACCATTCTTCATCGTTTTGCGCTCTAGAATCTTATCGACTTCCCATATTTGGTTTTTCTCAATAAGCGCTTCCGTTACCTCAGCTTTTACGACTTTTAGCTCACCATGAGGCGTAGTGTATGATTGTTCTTCGATTGAATCTGAATTCTGTATCCATCGAATCCAGCAATAGAATAAACAGTCTTACTCCATTTGACAGACTCCTTGGCAAACGTTTTCGGTTTAAGCTTGTACAAAACACTATCTCCGACGTTGAACATCGCTCTATTTACGTCTTGATTATGATTTATTTCTGATTCAATGACCTTGCCTTTCATTGTATTCGGAGTTTCATGAATGACACTATGGTACGTACTATTGTAATTTTCAATGAGATCCGAAAGGAGTCTCTGAGTTAGTGGTTTATCGATTTTAATAAGTCTTTGCTTGAGAGTTCTATTGAAACGCTCAATCTTACCCATAGTGTGATGATCTCCTGCTTCATTATTAAAATGCTCAATCTTCTCTTTCTTGAGAAATTTTAGAACAGTATCGTTCAAAAATTCGCCTCCATTGTCGCTCGTGATGACATCAACTTTGTGAGTCTTAACAAACTTTTTCAATGCTGACAATACTGTAGCCGCTGTCTTATTTGATATCAACTCCGCGTATCCTATTCGGGAGTTTATATTTACTCCTGTAAGCACTGTCTTAGATTCGTAGAAAGTTAGATCTATCTGCCATGAATTTGGATTGTGCGAAGTGATCTTAAACTGATCAAGAACTGCTCTCTTCTCTTGAACGCGTTGGATGTCAAATTGCTTTGAATACCAGTCTCTGACATCCTTAAGACGGATCGCTGAATCAATCTCTCGCGCCTTCTCATATAGCTTACTCGCCCCAATAAACCCCGTTTTAGGGTCGTCGTATGTTCCTCAAAAGTATATCCATTCTTATATTAAGCAAGCTTAGAAAGTATCAGAATGAAATAACTATAAATTCAACGCCACAGTAGATATACCATCATCAAGAATCTTTCTCTTCATAATAATAATTCAAACCGATCTTAGTTTGTTCATACGTAATGATGCTCTGAGTATGCTTATCAACTCTAAATCCCTTATTAGTAGCGTTGAGTGTGATACGGTTTCGAATAACATTTTCGAAACCATCCGGGTTAAGTATATCACTGTTTCGATTAGAACCTTGTTGAACCCCCTTGGCGGAAATCTTTTGCTTATGGTTCTCGTCCCCCATGTAGCAAATATAATTCTTTGAGCTGAGAAAGATCATAGCATTCCCTCGCCACTCCTCCTTGAAAAGACCGGGAGTACGTCGATTGAATTTATATACCGTTTCATTGAAATCTCGTGGGAACCAATCATACTTATGAGCATTGTAGTGGTCTTGTAGCTCAGGCTTCACTAGATCCTCAAAAGGATTCTCACTACTGAATGTGATATATGCTGAATCAGTGTCCATCTCTTGATACTGAAAAACTGAACGATCAAAGTAATAATCGACACAGTCGTAGTAGAACTCGAGCATTCGGAGCTTAGCAAGTTGATAGATGGCAATCGACAGGTGAATTGGATTATTCAGCTTCATAGTTCGCTTCTTCAACGTAATTTCATACGAATCGCCTAGCTCCTCGACCTCATAGAATCGGTTTTGTTCAACGACGGAACTGATACTCTCTTCACACGATTTATACTTAGTCTCCTTATGCTTGCTCTTATCCATTTCTGAGCGTCCAAACGCCGAGTTACCAATAAGCTTCATCATTTCAGCAATCATAGCCTGATCTTTATCAACATCGCCACTTCGACATGCATCGGAGACATCCTCCATAAAAGTCTTAAATGGACGGTGAGACGCTGCTTTGATAAACGAATATGTCTTCGTGATGACGAGTCCATGCTTCAAATACCACTTTAGTAGAGGGATATAGATCAGGATCATTTTTCCGAAGTATGATCCGATCAGCTTACGAGACTTCATTGTGTTATTATGCTCACGAGGCATGTTGTAGTCATACATATGACCACCGATCAAATCTTTGTTCGTCGGATCAATCTCCGTATTTTTGAAAATTGGCGTCATCTCAGAAAAGTACTCTTTGAGATTCTCAGGTGTTTCAATATCGCATTCAAGAAAGCCAAACAATTTATCGTTAGTGATGTCATCGACAATCGTATCGTACGCTTCAACTGTTTTTAGCTGTCCACAGGGCATCTCATTTCCGAGAGCCCACAGGTATAATGCATTTGCATCATATCCGATGATCTTCTTGACTAGTTTATCACCATTGCGAATCGTTGTCTCATTACGTTTCGCATAGCGGTTGAAAATAATCGATGGACCACCGGCAATGTTGGCTTTCATCTTGTGAAAGATATCTTTATTCTCAGCATCAATAGACCAAACGAGTTTGTCAGTGTTTGCTTCAATACGCTTCATATAGCCAAAACCATTAATAGACATATCCTTACGAGCACAATTACAATGAATGCAAGACATCACGATATTACCATCAATATGGCCTTTGCTATTATCAATACGGTCAGCAGAAGCGTTATTTTTATTGAGAGCACATCCACAGTGT
>JAADXK010000967.1:0-13145 GCA_023337805.1 Globisporangium barbulae | reverse complement strand
GCCTCTCTTTTCGCTGAGCGCGCCCCGAATAGAGCCCTGTTTTACTACTGTTTGCTTTTGTGGTGCAACAGTCTTTTGCCCCCAATTAGCAAGATAATCCACTCGTATTTGGCGCGGACAAAACAGATGAAATCGACAATAGTACTTACGTCGGTTAAAACTGAGGAGCCGTGCCATTCATCATCAAGACTGAAGCTCCCATTAGTTCTCCGGCGGCATGCCAAGACGAGTGCCGATGAGGCCTCGCGTTGTTGATTATGATGGTAACGACGAGCTTTTTGTAACTAACTATCGAGGAGATCTGACAGGAATTCAAAGGAAGCTGGTATACTATACTACTACTGTATTTTAAGTAAGAGCCTCTTTGGTCTACCACCAGTGCTCTTGGTGACCTCTTGAGGTCTATGTATTGGAGGTCGTCCACCTTCCACTTCTCGCAGCAGCTAGTTCGCATCAAGTCGCTAGTACAGGACCTTCTCTCTACTGTGTAGGTGCCTGAGCGCGTATTCCAGTAATCTCTCCGACTCGTGTCGAAATGATATGCGGACCCACCACTGCTCGTGGTGATGGCGCATGCGCATGCAGCTCACCTGGGCAGGCTCGGAGCGCGTGCGCTAGTCGACGAAAGCAAGCACCTGTGTCTTGCTGTCAGTCGTCCCTCTCGATCGAGCGATCGCTATATAAACGCCATGGCAGCATCGGTAAAGAGGACAGCGAGTGATAGATAGGTGATGAACCTCCCCGTCATCAACGCCATCACCACTGACGTTGAGTGAGTGCTTGTGGAGAAATCGATCAATGGCTCTATCTAGAGCTTGAGTGGTGGAAGACGTACCAGACCTTGGGACAACGCTCCGTCTGTGCTGTTCCAAGGCGCGCTGCTACGCTTCGTATGTGGCGTTGATCAGGAGCCGAGGGCTCTATTCATGGCGCCGACTGGGTCTCGGCTCCAAGTTGTTTATGAAGCCGACTCTTATCACATTAAAGGCTGCCTGTCACGTGCATCTGCAGCCGCGTTGGAGCGCGTGGGATTGATTACAGACTCGTCTTGTTGGCCACTCCTCTTCTCCAGGTACACCCTCTGTCCGTCTTGAGTTAGTTGTATCAGGGTGGCGACCTGGCTGGCTGCGTCATGACCTCAGCGATCCGAGTCACGCCGTTCGCGAGCCCCCACCAGACTCTCGCCACCACCACCATCAGCAGCAGCTCGGGCTTAATGTACGAGCTCGGCCCTGCGCATCCGCTGCCGACACTCGACCTCTCGATCTCGGTCAAGTCCCGGTTCCTCAGTCGCCGCGCGTTCAATAGACTCAGTAATCTCATCAACAAGCGCGCGGCGATCGGGCTCTCCGGTTTCGTCTCGCTTATCTTCTACTTCTTCACGACCGTCATTCCCGCTGAGCCTGGGCGAATCTGCGCCGTGATCTCGTTCCTGCTCTGGATTCCGTCCGTGATCACGCCATTCAGCTTGTTCCGGTACGACGTCGTCAAGCTGTTCCTGAGCATGTACGACTTTTGGTTCGCGACGATCGTGAACATGTCGACGTTCCTGGTGCTCGGGTTCATGATAGGCGACTTGCGGTTCGTGGTTTTCATCGCCGCGTGCCTCGGCGTCCAGGTGAACGTGATGATCGACGCGAACCTGCACGCCGTGCGCATCTGGACGTTCCTCAACATCGGCGGCGTGCTCACACACTCAATCACGTGGCTCTGCGTGTCATTTTCCGTCGTGGCGTACAAGGAGCACGACCTGCCATCCCCCGCGTTCGTGAGCAGTGGCCTTACGACCGTCGTCGCGCTCGTTGCGCGCAATGTGTACAGGAAGCGGAACACTTTCGGAAAGAAGGCCAACCTGGCGCTCATCGAGTGCGTGAGCTACCGCGCTAACCTCAAGTTCATCTCAGCGCGCTCAGGTCTCCAGCGCTTGAGCACACTTCCGAGGATCGACGAGCTCGACCGCCCCCAGTACGTCAAGACCATGCGGTGCCTCAGGGAGTTCGCCTCACTCGATCCGCGTAACACGCTGCTTCAGATCCCAGTCGTGATGCAGACCCAGGTCTCAGCATGGCTCACGCGGGCGTTCCGTTGGCTCGGCTTCGTCTCCGCCTGTGTCTCGGTCGTCTCGGTCTTCTACGACGTGTGCCTGCAGCCGCTCATCAATCCGAACGTACACGTGCCCGTGGCTCAGATGCTCGCGACCGCGCTCACGACAGTGTACTGCGGCACGTTTGCGCTGCACTACCAGCGCAAGCTGCTCGTGACACTCTGCACGTCCTTTGACTTTGTCTTCCTCTCGGTCCAGCTCGCCTTGGTGCATCTGGGCGTGTGCGACATCTTTGACTGGACCGGAGCTGCCTCGTGGTGCTCGTGGCGCTCATCTGGATCCAGTGGGCGCTCTGCGTGGACGCTGTGATGCCCGTGATGAAGGCGAAACTCGGGCTCGAGCGCAGGTTCGTGCTCGCCGTGCTGCTCGCGTTCGTGGGCTCGAGCGCTCTGCTCGTGTACTTTCTCATCTTTGCCAAGGATTCGCTGCAGCTCCATGACCGCGTCGTGATGGACCACAGCGTACGCTTCAGAGTGCTGCCATTCTTCTACAACTGCTTCGGCACGACGCTCATTCTGTCGCTGCATCTGCTGTGGCGCACGGCACGCAACAGCGACGACGTGCTCCTCGTGCTCGATGGTACGATCGTGTACGAGAACTACCTACGCACGGCCACGCGCCGCCGGTCGCGCCGCTGAGGCTCGATCCTGCGCGAGAATGCAAAGCCTGCGGTAAAAGAGACCAATGGCACCTCGATTCTTCACGATGGGACTATGCGTGAAGGAAGAGACATGGTGCAGCAGACCTGGGACTGCAAGACAGCGACGGTCGTTGACATCCAGGCTGAGAGCAAGAAAAGCAAGCAACTTGGAAGAAGCCAACACAGAACTCGCTGAGCCACTCGATTTTGGAACGAACCTGATTTGACTGGACAAATCAGTCAACTCGCAGCTTCTCGCAAGTGAGAAAGTTGATCTCATGAGAATGCGAGTTATTCGAAAGTCAGACAGCAGTGAACCCTGCAGGAGGTTGAGATTGGGATTAATATCGTTCCCCGACACTTCTTGCACGCCTTGTCAGTCGCCGATTTGCTTCCAGCCCCAGAGACCAGTCTGAGCCAGCACAAGCCTTTGAACTCGCGAGCACGCGCGCGATGGCAAGCCGCAAGATCCGCGTGCTGTGCCTACATGGCTACCGAATGAACGCCAAGGTGATGGCGGCACAGACGCAGGTGCTGCGCCACGCACTAAGCGACGCCGCCGAGTTCGTATTTCTCGATGGTCCGTACGAGGCGGATGGCCCCACCGACGCGCTCGTTCAGAAGCTCTTTGGCGGCACTGCGCCGTTCCGTGAATGGTGCCGTCTGAGATCGCCCGGCATTGACGGGGACCCGACGAACGCTCACGACCTCGCCGTTATACGGGAGCAAATCGGTCCGCACAACGAGTGGTACTATCACTACGAAGGCGTTGAGAAGGCGATCGCACTTATTGAGGAGATGGTGATGAGCGGGGGACCGTTCGACGTTGTCGTCGGGTTCTCCCAGGGTGCGACGATGCTCACGCTCTTGGCGGCGATGAGCCTGCAGAAGCACAATGTGCGGCTCTGGAACCTCGCAATCTGTGTTGGAGGAGTAAACGTGGTGGATCTGCGCTTCCGAGCGCTCTTTGAAAAGTCAGAGGGCGGTGAGCGGATCTCCGTGCCGCTTTCCTCTGTGCACATCGTGGGGAAGAAAGACCCGATTCGCCTCGAGTCCCTGAAGCTGGTCAAAATGTACGAAGACTATCCAGCTACAGGATCTGACGGCAGAAGGAAGATCGTGTACGAGCACGCTGGAGGCCACAAGTTCCCGCCGCTGAAAGGCAACGAGAAATTCTATGAGAAGCTTGTGAAACTGATCCACGATCAGTGCAGAGCCGAAGTCCAGCACTCAAGCAACCACGAGCTCGCAGCCAAGCTGTAGAGGAACTACACTGTGCGAAGCCTTTCAGCTCATAGAATCTTCGAACTCCGAAGGCTTCACGCTTCGCACATGTACTTTGAGGCAGCTCCAAGCTGGTTTGTTGAAAACTATAATGCAAGGGAAGCAAGCTTCGTTTCTAAAAAGCCATCGAGCAACATCGTAGACAGATTGCTCTCCTTGCTCAATATTTTGAAGCAGGACCATGGATCTATGCTCTGGCGATTCATTTCTACTGCAGGCGCTCTGGGTTGGTGCCTGGCAAAAGGCGTTTTGTGGCTTCCTCTGCAACGCGGTGGCTTACAAGGTGAAGGTCATTCATCCATCTCACTCGTTGCGTTTCATGGGATCTGGTTTTAGGGAGGCGAGTGTTGCCTGAGCGTTTTTCACTACTGAGTCCGCTGTGAAACGACAATAGCTCACTATGCAAGCTTTGGTCTCTACCCGCGGACTCAACTCTGTGCGCAGGCAGGTTCACTCACGCCCAAGCACATGCTTTTCATCTGCTGTCTCTGTTATTCATCAAGCTCTACGCGATTGACGCTCGCTCCACAATTTCCCAGGCGCGTGGATGCTGGGTCTCGTCCTGGCTCACCTGTGACTGCATGGCTCGCATCGCCTTCTCGCTTTCAACTCGCGGCGGTGGCCACGAAGAATGGATCTATCGACTCGAGCCGTCGCAAGAGTTACCGGTGCTCGACCTCTCGATCTCTGTCAAGTCGCGCTTTCTCAGCGCCAAGGGGCTCGAGCGTTTCGACTGCTTCATCACGCACCGAAGGCTACTCTTCTACGGGATCTCGATCGCCATGCTGCTGCACCCGGCGTCGCTGCTCGTCGACAAGCATGTGGGCAAGTGGCTCGCAGTGGTCACGTCGCTCATCGGACTCCCAGCTGCGCTCGTCGGTGGCAGCTTGCTGCGGTACAACGTTGTCACACTGCTGCTCACGACCTACGACGTGTGGTACTTTACAATCATGAACACCGTCACGCTGCTCGCAATGTCCCTAGGCGACGTCAGGGCCGTGTCCATGTTGCTTACCTGGATAGGTTTCCAACCGATGGTGCTCATCGATTCCAACCTGCGCGCGATCCGGAGGCTCACGCAGATTAGTACCATGGCCATCTTCGGCATGGCGTTCTTCATAGCGCTCGTGGCGTTCAACCGCATCGAGGGCGTCTTCGACTTTGTGCTCTTCCGATTCAAGAGCCATGTGTTCTACGCCAAGTCGTTCGTGAACAGCGGTCTCATGACGCTCATCTTGCTGCTGGCGCACAACGTGATTCGGAATTGTGGTCACTTCTGCACAGGGAAAAAGTGGCTGAATGCCAGCGCAGTGATGGAGTGCGTGAGCTACCGATGTCGCCTTCGGCTCTCCGAGACGCGATCGCCACGGAAGAGCACGATCTCCAGCGCCGTCTTTCTCGGTACAAGCCTGCAGCTGCAGCACTCGCAGCCCGTGTACATGCAAAAGATGCGATTCGTGCCGCGCATCAAGCCTGTCGACGCGCAAAAGACGATTCTCTCATTCCCGTTCACATCGTTGCCTTCCCGCTGGATACGATTGCTGTTCACGCTTTTCTGGTGCAGCAGCTCCACTGTGTCGGTGACCACGATCGCATTGGACTCTTATCGGAAAGCTCAAGCCGTAGATCCGAGCGCTGGCACTTTTCCAGCGTTTAGGACTCTCACGCTCATCCTCACGATGGTGCACTGCGGCATATCGTTTGGACTCTCTCAGCGCAAGCTGCTCGCTGCGATCCTCAAATCGTTCGACTTTGCGTTCTTCTCGGGACACATTACGATTTTGCACTTGTGCATAGCAGACTTCTTATACTGGCGACAAGACTGCACGACGCTTCTAGTCACGTGGCTCTGGCTCCACTGGGCATTGTGCCTCGACGCACTGACTCCGATTGTCAGGCTCAAGATCGGCTTCCACGTCCGGCTCGTCGCTCCAGTCATCATACTCGGCGTCATCACTTCGAGCCTCTTTACGCTGTACACCATGGTAACTGCACCACCAAACGCTACCGACATTCAAGACCGCGTGCTCTTGGAGTGGGAGATCGTCCACACGCTCGTGCGAATACACGTAACGCCGATCTTTTGCAACTGCGTCCCGACTGGGTTCGCGCTCCTCGTGCGCTTTACGTGGCGCCTCTGCACGTACGCGGACGACGAGCTGCTGCTCCTCGATGGCAAAGTCGTGTACGACAACTACTTTCGCAAGACGTGCAACCGCAAGTCACGCAGACGCTCAGACGACGCCAGCACCTACATCCACTCGACCGCAGTGCTCCCAGGCCACGAGACGAGCATCACGTCGGAGAAAAACATGAGAGAGGAGGAGATCAGGCGGTGGAGCATCATTACGACTGAAACGCCTGAATGAAGGCAACGAATGTTAGCTTTAGCACGCACCTGCTTTCGTCTAGTGTCCAGAGGTTTAGAGGGCACACAGTAGACCTCGTTGAACGCCACAGAGCTCTCTTGAGACTCGAGGTCTTTCATCGTGACTTCCTGTTAAAGCTTGGACGCCATGGCAGCGTTGCTAGTCTGACTGGCGTGGTCGTGAATCACTCGCACGAGCTCCTCATAGAAAACCTCGTTGCCCTTCAAAGACGGAAACTTGTGGCCGCCAGTGTGCTCGTACACGATCTTTCTCTTGCCGTGGGTTGCTGAAGAAGTACTCGTCGGAGCCGGGTAGTCTTCGTACAGCTTGACCAGTTTTTTCGATTCCAGGTGGATCGGATCTCGCTCTCCATAGATATGCACAGACGAGAACGGCAATGGGATCCGCTCACCAGTCTCTACGCTCTCAAAGAGCGACCGGAAGTGCGGATCCATGACGGGCATGCCGACGACGCAGATCGCAAGTTTCCACGGCCGCACGTTGTGTCTGTGCAAGTAGAGCGCCGACAAGAGCGTGAGCAGGATCGCGCCCTAGGAGAAGCCCACTACGACGTCGAACGGACCTCGCTTCGCCACCGTCTCGCCAACGAGCGCGATCGCTTCGTCAATGCCTTCGTACTCCAAGTACCACTCGTTCTGCTGATCCATGGCTCCGCTCACTTTCGCGGCCTCGGCAGCGGTGTTGAGCTCCGAGTCACTCCCCGGTCCGACGTCGCGCTTGCCGATGATCGGCACGCGGAACCACTCGCGGAACGGCGCGGTGTCGCCAAAGAGCTTCTCGATCACTAGGTCCGTGGCCTTGAATGGGCCATTGAGGAACTCAAACTCGGCGACGTCGCCCAGCGCGTAGCGCAGCACCTGCGTCTGCGCCGCCATCACCGTGGCGTTCGTGCGGTAGCCGTGCAGACACAGCACGCGGATCTTGTGGCGCAGAGCGTGCGCCATTGTGTTCGTACCTTGTGCTGATCTCTTGGGTTGCGCGCGAAATGGCGAATGCCGAGACGTTGCGAGTAATTTCGAATGATAGCAGTCCCCAGACACATCCCCAGATCTGAGTGATTGGGCAACACTTGAAGTGTGGACGCGAGCAAAAAATGAGGACTGAGTTTCTTCCAGAAGTCAAAGCCAAACGACAATCTCAGGTGGCAGCAAAGATCAAATCCCGGTACAATCAGTCCAATGCGTTTCCCCATGCGCCAAACGATCTCAAGCACTCTGTTGCAATGGCGTCTCATGACCTGCGTTACTGATGCACATGGCTCTTTTGGGTAACGAAATCATAAAGTACACAAAACTGGCCCGTGCACCAATCAAATATCTCCACGAGTGCTCATTTTGCAATTTCATCCCAAGCAGCACAGCACGCAGAAGAGCAAGCCAAACAGAAGGAGAGCGTTCACATGGCGTCACGAAAGCCCCTGCGTGTGCTCTGCCTGCACGGTTTCCGCGCGAACGCGAAGGTGATGGAGGACCAGACGCGCGCCTTGCGTCAAGCGCTCGACCCGGACACCGAGTTCGTGTACCTCAATGCGCCCTTTGAAGCCGAAGGCCCAGCGTTCGCCGCGATCGAAGAGCACTACAAGGCCTCGCGACCGTTCTACGAGTGGTTCCAGTACTACATCGGCGACAGCAAGGAGTCGACCGAGGTCACGCCCGAGGATGTCGCGAGGATGCGCCGCGAGCCGAAAGAGAACGTGTGGCTCATGCGCTTTGGTGGCATGGACCACGCGCTCGCGTACCTGGACACCAAGCTGCGCGAGCTCGGTCCCTTTGACGTCACGATCGGGTTCTCGCAGGGCGCGCTCATGACGACGCTGCTTTCCATGTGGTGCCTGAAAACGCACAACGAGCGCTGGTGGAAGCTCTCCGTGTGCGTCAGCACGAGCCGCATCCACGCGCTCAACTTCCGACACCTCTTCGAGACGCCCGAGGGAGAAGAGCTGCTCGTGCCGTTCCCGTCAGTGCACCTCATCGGCAAGAAGGACCCGATCTGTGTTGAGTCGAGGAAGATGGTCGCCATGTACGAGAGCTTTCCTAGTGGGAGTCCCACGGGCAAGATCGTGCTGGAGCACGAAGGCGGTCACCACTTCCCGTCGTACAAGAGACACAAGGAGCTCTACGCGACGCTAGCGGACATCATGAACCAGTACCGAAGTGGAGACGACGACGCATCGGAGCGACTTGCGTCCAGGCTCTAGGCAGTAAGAGAAGGAGGGACAGCGCAGACTCGTAGACTGCGTGTGGACACGACCAAGTCGGAGAGGATGCGTGTGCGCCAGGTTTGATGACGTGTACTGGAAGTTGAAGCAGCAACTGGTTTTACCTGTTATATCAAATATAGTTTGATGTATATATTTATAAAGGTAATATAGTTTAGAGATACTATCAGTATCATTTTTGTACTGATGCAAGTGACAAATGGTATCTCAATAATATAATATTACACAGATATCAGTTTTCAACGAATTATTGGTATGCGTGTCAACGTGCTCTACACGATGCGCGTTCTTCAGCAGCAATCAGCGACCAACCGCCTCGCGTTCCTCAATGGCGAAGACCCTCCGTGTATTCTGCTTCCATGGCTTCCGCACGAACGTGCAGGTGATGCAGGACCAGACGCGCGCGCTGCAGAAGACGCTGGAACCACATACAGAGTTCGTGTTCCTCGGCCCCTTTGAAGCTGAGGGTGAGGCCTTTCCCGACATTGAGCAGTACTACAAGCACGCGTGACCGTTCTTCGAGTGGTTGCAGTTCAACGCCGACGACAGCTCCGGGTCACTCATCATGACGCCCAAGGCCACGAGGCGCCTCCGCGAGCAGATAGGCGACGGCAGAGACGAGTGGTTCCTGCGTTTCGCGGACCTCGAGACCGCGCTCGCGTACTTGGACAAAGAAAATCCAGGAGCTCGACCCATTTGACGTCGCACTGGGCTTCTCACAAGGTGGACTCATGCTCACGGTGCTCTCGATGTGGTATCTGCACAAGCACAACCGGCGGCTCTGAAAGCTCACGGTCTGCGTGAGCACCTATTGCGTGAACGGCACGAACTGCAAGTACCTCTTCGTGACCCCGGACGGCAGGGAGATCCTCATTCCGTACCCGTCGGTGCACGTGATTGGAAAAGAGGGCCCTGTGCGGGACGAGTCGCTCAAGCTCATCGGCATGTACGCCAGCTTCCCCACTGGTTGCCCCACGGGGAAGATCGTGCTGGAGCACTCCGAGGGGCATCACTTTCCGTCGTTCAAGAAGCACAAGGAGCTACGAGACACTCGCAGATGCGATGAACCAGTACCGCAGTGAGAAGGAGGGGAAGCACGGGATTGGCTCCGGGTTGTAGTTATTAAATTCGCTCTTCGTAATTGCTAAGACATTATATCTGTTTACCGTACACACGACACCACCTCGTTAGAGCTTGCTGGTCTGAGTTGCCGCCACGACGCTCCTGGGGTCGCCGCAGTGCTGGTAGATGACGCGTACGAGCTCGTCGTAGAATGCTTTGTGGTGCTTGAGCGACGGGAACTTGTGTCCCTCTTCGTGCTCGAGCACGATGCGCGGCGTTGGGCTGTCCGCGGGGAACGGCTCGTACATATCCACGAGCTGGTGCGACTCGTTGTAGAGCGGGTCGAGCTTGCCGATCACGTGCACCGACGGGATCGGAACCAGAATCTCCTTGCCGTCAGGCGTCTCGAAGAGCGGACGGCAGTCCACGGCGCCCACGCGGATGCCGCAGACGCAGATCGCAAGCTTCCACCAGCGCTTGTTCTGGTTCTTGATGTACAGCATCGAGAGCACGGTGAGCAGCACCGAGCCCTGCGAGAAGCCCACGACGACATCGAACGGGCCGTGCTTGCGCAGCTGCTCGTCCATGTACTCAAGCGTCTCGTCGAGGCGGCCAAAGCGCATGTACCAGCGCGTGCCCGCGTCGATGGTCGCGCGCGCGCTCGCCGACGTCTCGGACGAGTTGAGGTCCGCGACCTCACCGTCCAGCTGCAGAAGGCGCCACCACTCATAGAACGGCGCGCTGTGCGCGTAGCGCTCCTCAATCATCGGGTCCGAGTCGCCCTCGGCCTCGAAGGGACCATTGAGGTACACGAACTCGGCGGTGTCGCCCAGCACCTGGCGCAGCGCGCGCGTCTGGTCCTGCATCACCTGCATATTTGTACGGAAACCATGGAGACAGAGCACGCGCAGCTTCTTCTTGGAGGCGGTAGGCAGTGAGGGTGTCGTCGTCGGCGCGGTTGTCATCGCGTTGCTCATGAGCCTCTGTACGAGTTGTGATCACGCAGAGCAGCTCTCACGCTGGCAGCAGGCTTCGATCGAAAAGGCAAGCCATCTGGTTGTGTGTTCAAGGCCAGCTTCAACCAGGGCGAGTCTCGCGTTGACGTCAACACTACGAAGATGCGTACCATAATCCCCGCTTCAGTGACGGCTCTGCTGGAAGAGTGCCATATAAATGCGCGAGAATGGTGATGTATGAATGTGGTGATATGTGTATGGCGCTTGGTGCTCTTAACTCTGTTTTCATTATTATAGTCGTGCGATGGAGCTCTTGGTCGTGTGCTCAAAGAACTGCAGGATCGCGTGCGCGAGCTTTTGGTAGAATTCCTTGTGGCGACTGGGCGTGGGGAACTTGTGACCGCTCTCAGTCTCGAGAATCAACTTCCGCATCGGCGAGCCCTTCGGGTCGTCCTCGTACATGTCTGCGAGAGCTTTGGACTCATTGTAGAGCGTGTCGAGCTTGCCGAGGATGTGAATCGACGGGTACGGCACGAGCATCGGCTCGCCCTCGTCGGTCTCGAAGAGCTCGCGCACGTTGATGCCGCGCACGCGCACGCCGCAGACGCAGATGCACATCTTCCACGGCCGCACGTTCTGCTTCTTGAGGTAGAGCATCGAGAGCAGTGTAAGCATGATCGAGCCCTGCGAGAATCCGAGCGCGATGTCGAACGGTCCGTGCTTCTGGATCTGCTCGTCCATGTACTCGATCGCCGTGTCAATGTCTTCAAAGTACAGATTCCATGTGTCTTTCGTCTCGGCCGGGTACGGTTTTGCCGAGAGGTCTGCGATCTCCTCCTTCTCCAGGTACCGCACCTGCGACCACTCGTAGAAGATCGTGTCGGCGCCATAATTCTTCTTGATCACCTCGTCTGTGTCGCCACGCGACGGGAACGGCGCGTTCACGAACACGAACTCGGCGTTCTCGCCCAGCGCATCGCGGATGCCCTGCGTCTGCGTCTGCATCACCTGCACGTTCGTGCGGAAGCCGTGCAGGCAGAGCACACGCAGCTTCTTGGTCGGGGACGTGGGGGCGAGCGCCATCATGGTGTTGTGGCGAGGGCGGGGGCTGAAGTGAAGTGTGGAGCTCGTGTGTGCCGCTTGACACGTCGTCTCCTTCTCGTACAACGAGAAGAAACGTTTGACGTCATCTGTCGACTTGACATATAGTGTGACGTGCACGTATCAGATTTAGACTTCTGATACACGCACGTCACATCATACTTCATATTCGAAACGACGTGAATATGGATGACTGGGTACGAATGACCGAAATGCAGATATCTATTGTATTCCTTCGTTCACAACGGCTGATCTATTCGCTACTGCGGTACATCTACATTTTCGACACTGGCGCGATGCCGCAGTGCTGCTGAATGATGCTGGCAAGGTGGTCGTAGAAGCCCGGGTTGTGCGCGTCGCTCGGGAACCGGTGGCCACCGTCGTGCTCGAGCACGATCTTCGGCAGTGCGCTGCCCGCCGGATTCGGCTCGTACATGGCTGCGAGCTTGATCGACTCGGTGTACAGCGGGTCCTTCTTGCCCATGATTTGGATCGACGGGAACGGCAGCAAGATGGGCTCGCCAGTGGGCTTCTCAAAGAGGTGCTGTAGCTCCAGACCGCGCACGGGCACGCCGCCGATACAAACAAGGAGGTTCCACCACCGCATGTTGTGCTGCAGGTATTGCATCGAGAGCGACGTCGCAACGGTTGCGCCCTGCGAGAAGCCCACAACGACGTCGAACGGGCCGTGCTTTCGCAGCTGCTCGTCCAGGAACTCGAACGTGCGGTCGAGCCCAACGTAGTTGAAGCGCCACTCCTTGTTCGTCGACGTGAGCGCGGTCGCGGCGTTCAGGTTCTCGCTCGAGTCCTCGTCGGCGCTCTTGATGCGGCACCACTCGTAGAACGGCGCGTCCTTGCCATGCGCGCGCTCGATGCTCGCGTCCGTGGGGCCCTCGGCCTCGAACGGGCCGTCGAGGAAGAGAAAGTCGGCCTTGTCGCCCAGCGCCTGGCGCAGTGGACGCGTCTGGTTCTCCATCACCTTGGCGTTCGTGCGGAAGCCGTGCAGGCAGAGCACGCGGAGCTTCTTCTGGAGCGGCGTCGCCATTATTGTGTTGGAGCTGCTGGCGGGTGCGAACGATGGAGCAAGTTGCTTAATGCGAGTCAAGAGACACGCGCCACGCACTCATGGCACTCGCTTCAGTTTGACCGTTCTCCACATCACAAGCACGCAGATGCGAACGTGCTTCGCGTCATTGGCCGAAATGTTGGACGAGGTGGTCGATTACGGTGCTGACGGAATCGATGATCAATACACCCTCCACCCTTATTAGTCATGCGACCTAAATAGTCGTGTTTCGTACTTAACGACGTTATCAAGTTTTTCAATTAGGCTGAAATTGCGAGTTTTAGTGTCAAAACTTGATTGATTATTGTCGGTTTGAATGACTCT
>JAADXK010000966.1:0-13159 GCA_023337805.1 Globisporangium barbulae | reverse complement strand
TTCTAGGATAGCAAAAGAAAACAAGTAGCGTAAACCACACGCACGCAAGGCACGTGCGACAAGTTGAAGATTCATATTAAATAGAAAAGAAATCAGAAAAAAATCCAGTGGGGTAAAGACACGGCAGCATCTGTGTCCTACGACATAGACACGCGCCTGTGTCCTACGGCCCATGTCCTACCCACAGGGCGCCCCTCTTGGACAAGAAACAACGAGTAGGAAGGTAGACAGAAACAGACAGACTCACACACTCACTTCTCATTTTACCTCAGTACCAACAACCGCCTTCCACTCAAGCTCCTCGCCTCGACATCGACTTCGTCTCTCTCCACACACGACCGTGGTCCTCGCCATCCAACGCTTCCTCGCTCTACGCCAGACCAGCGCTCATCTCGCTCGGTCCTTCGGCTGCGCTGTGCCAGGTCGTTACATCGCGAACGATAAGCAATCGATCCGCGTCCCAGACTAGAGTAGGCGGGTCAACCCAAACGTTCCGCCTGAACGGTGCCGTTGTGTCTAAACCCGTGGACGTTTTCCACAAGCCTAGACAGACATTCTTATACGCTTTCTTTCACTCTTTTCGATACGGAATATCTTCACTGTTCTAGGACTTAGGTAAATGCGGCAATATGAATGACCTAAGTTTGGGTTGCAGACGGTTGGCCGGGTTTCAGGTGGTTTTCTTCACACAGTTCTACTTACACACAAGGCTCTTGTACACATTAGTAAAGGTACGCTATGTACACACAGATACACTGATACGCACGCTTAACTGGACGAGCTTCTCTTCCTCACTCACTGGTCCAACGTACTGCATGTTGTTGGACGAGGAGCTCTACAGGAGGGAAAGAAGGGAGCAGAGGACTTGTAGGGTTGGAGGGAAATTTGCTTCTGATAGATGGGGAGCGGGACCGGCTTTCGGATTCTCCAAGAAGCGGATCCCCTCCCTCTTAAGTATAAAGGGACTAGTTCCTTCAACACCAGGCCCTACTAGGTCTAGGTCCGACATCCTAGGCAACTCCTCAATCTAGGCCAAGCGCAACTAGGTAATCCACGAGGCTAGGTCGGTCGCATCTAGGCTGATTCCTAGACTAGGTCCGAAGGTACTGAGCGGTTGGAGTTGGGAAGGGTCTTGACTTGGTGGGTGGAGACTACCTGGGTGGATCACGGCAGATGGGCATGGGCCAGGCTGGGACGGAAAGATGGGGATTCTTCTGCTACATCACTGGGTCTCAACTGGATAGCCGATCAAGGCCGAGTCAATAGCTACTATTCTGCAGTTCACCGCCTGAGCGGTAAGTCAGGTTCGAGGTGGTCGCCTCAGCGGCAGCCGCTATATCATATATTCGTATTTGTTGAGTGGTCCTACGGCCAAATCACGCAGTATTTGAGGCTCCTTGATGGCAAAATGATAATAAAGATTGGCGAGAATCTAACTGGCTGCATGTACAAGGTAGCTGTGCTGCTCTCTAATAATATTACGTACACTTGTGGTAGAGTGATGATAAAGCTCACCGCCTGTCCCACTCCTCGAGCTGATCGCGCGGAAGCCGCTAGCCTGTTGTCATCGTGAGAACACCCTACCGCTCACGCGATGGTCTGTCTTCTCTGGTTCGCTCCTTTACCAGGATCGTCGCCCTAATGACCCAAGAGGATCACGGGCAGAGACTTCTATCAGTGACGCCACCCTAGCCCCGCCAACGGTAAGCTTGTGAGGGTTGGTGCTCTGAGGCGCACGTACGTGCCGTACGCCACGCGCTCGCTGGCCTCGCACTGTGACTGGTAGAGGGAGGAGATTACTAAGAGGCTCCGCCTAAAGACAACACGCTCACACGCGCGTTCCTTTCGGTAGATTCTTAACTGCGATTGTGGTTTGCCTTGGCTTGCGGCGTACCGAACCTGACCTGCGCTAACACATCGACAAGTGGTGGTCTTCCTGGCTACTCATGTAACTGCCTCATATACAAAATCCTATATATCTACCTCTCTCCTTTCGGACTTCCATATTTCGCACCCAAAGTCCTCTCTACAGGCCTCCGCGGACGTATCGCGTTGGCACTACCGTGACCGCGCACCGGGTTCTTGTTGTTCTTGCTCGCGCCTTGGGTTGTTCTCGCACTTGGTGCGCTCCCTCTTGGTGCCCTCGGTGCTCTAGGTGCTCTTGCTTCTCGGCGCTCTTGCTCTTCCCACTGCTGTCGCTCAATCGTGGTGTATCGACGTCCACCGTCGCGCTTATCTTGATGTCCTTCGGCGAGGCCGGCTGCTCGTGTCTTGACGCTGCTGGCGCACCAATCTGGTTACACACTCCACCACTGTAGCAACACAGATAGCGTTTACTTTAGAATGAGCCCACCCGGAATGAAAGAGTACCTCAGTTTCAAATAACAATATAATGTCATCTCTACTTGCTGTTCCTTATAGAGACCTCGATCATGCAATCAAGCTGGTCGTTTCGACACCTGTTGCCCTCTTCACCTGCCTTCTGCTCACTCTCTTGTAACATCAATTGCGCTACACGCTGACCACACTCTTGCTTGTTCTTCTCACGCTTTAACTCCAGAAGCTCACGTTGCTGCTCTATCTGACTCCTTTTCTTCTTCAGTTTTTCCCCTTAACTTCCAGTTGGCACCTCATCAAACTACCCGTCTCTGTCTCGGGCGGTACCTCTTTCTCTATCGTCTAACCATCTTCTCTTGTTTGGCTGGTGAGATCTACTGATTTAATCGTAAAATAATGCAAAGTTGGTGTCCAATGCGGATTTCAGCAAGATAGATAGGTATAAAACTTCGTGACACTTTACCAAGTGTCACGAAATTTTATACCTGGAGCTGAAACAGCACTCGCACCTCTTCTGCAATCCAGAGTCCGTGTCCACGCAAAGTCTCTTGCCGACTGTAATCAGCGCTTGTGCTTTGTATCGTCCATCACTTTCTTCTGCCCGAGGCGCTTTGCTGTGACCTCCTCGATGCGCTCCTTGATGTCTAGCATAAGCTTGTCATGTTCGGTCAACTCTTCTTCCACGCTTGACGATCACCGACTTCTTGCTCTAAGCTAGCGTGCTTCCTCTGTTAATACAGTGCGCGACAAGTGGTTAGCCGCACTTCGATTTTTGCGGATCAGTTTTTTGTAGGTCACTTTTCAAAATTTCAAAAAGTCCATTACAACCGCGCTAAGTTTATGATTCCCGTAGTGCATTTCTTTTTTGAGAACAAACCTTTCGACTCCAAAACGGATCAACCACAAAAACCCATCACATAAAATGCGTCATTTGGTTAACCGCACCCAGAAAACCGCCTATTCATTACGATCTGTTAGCTCTGAGCATCTCCTAGTAGCTTGTCTTCATTCCCTTACGTTCGAGAACCTGAAAGCAGCGATCAGGCATCGATTCGACCATTTTTAGGTAGGAGACATCGATTTTGACCCATTCACTCAAAATGATCAATTTCAAGCATCTTCGTTCATGAACTGGCGTCCGTTGCGGCACACAGCCCGAGCAAGCAACCCCCAAAGGTTTTCGATGGGGTTTAAGTCCGGAGACAGTGCTGGATGCTCCAAGACAGTGACGCCCTACCCTTGAAAGAAGTCGATTGTGTCCCTCGCTCGGTGACAGAATGCTCCCTCTTGCTGGAACTGGATGTTTTCGGTGTGATGCTAATGCGCGAACGGAAACAGATGGTCGCCCAACGTGTTGCAGTACGTCTCTGAGTTTTGCAGCCCCGAGATGAACGCCAAGTCACCCAACCCACGCGACGTAAAACAGCCCCATACCATCACTGAGCTACCTCCACTGTGGCGACTGAAGAACGATTGTTTCTCGTCGCGAAGGTGATGCCAGTAGCTCTGTAGACCATCCAGGCCGTCCAAGTTGAACTTCTTCTCGTCGAAGAAGATGATTTCGCCCCACTGAGTCCCCCTCTTGAGCATCATCTTCGCACAGTCGACACGCTTGTTTCGGTGGCCGGCGTCAGTGCTGGGATGTGATTACGCTTCACGTACTTAAACAAATCATTTCGATGAAGCTCTCTCTGCGTGGCGCGGACGCTTGCGGCTAGCTGTAGCGATGATTGGAGCTTTTTGGCGCTGCTATCAGTCTCTTAGTCTCGTCGAAGAGGCGGCGGCGACCATAGCGAGTGCGAGATTTTCCAAGGGCAGCAACGCTATAGGCGCTTGCTGGCGCTATGAGTCCGGCAGCGCCGCCAACACCACTAGCGCTCATTGTGTAGAAACATGTCTGCTCGGTGGGCACTGCGAGGATACGGGCGCTGGTCTTGTTGCTTAAAGCTAATATCCGACAAATGCCAAGTCAATTAGAGAGGATTATTATATCGGATGATATGTCCTTTTAAAGGATAAACCCAATTTTAGACGGCTTGTTTAACCCGTTTTTCAGTGGTTCGTACCAAAACGAGCTCAGTGCTTCTGGGCATTGACAAGCAACCAAATTAAAAGCTGGGGCGGAGAAGGCGAGACGATGCGCATGCTGCACAGGACGACGCCTGCTGCGCGCCGCGCGCGCGCCTTGGCAGCGGCAATGGCTCAAGCTCAGCACAGACGCGGGATGCATGCGCTTCCGTCAGCGGATGTGCGCGCGCGCTTCCTGCAGTTCTTCGAGGCGAATGGCCACCAAGTGGTGCCGAGCGGGTCGCTCGTGCCGCCCGGATCCGACACGTCGCTGCTGTTCACGAACGCCGGCATGGTGCCTTTCAAGCAGTGCTTCTTGGGCACAGAACAGCGTCCATACGTGCGCGCGACGTCTGCGCAGCGCTGTGTGCGTGCGGGAGGCAAGCACAACGACCTGGACCAGGTCGGGCTCACGCGGCGCCACCACACGCTCTTCGAGATGCTCGGCAACTTTTCCTTCGGCGACTACTTCAAGGAGGATGCGATCGCGTTCAGCTGGCAGTTTCTCACCAAAGAGCTGAGGCTACCGAAAGACCGACTGCACGTCACGGTGCTCAACAGTGACGACGAGGCGCGCCAGCTGTGGAAGAAGGTGGCGCAGCTGAGCGACAGCAAGATCATCTCGCACGACGAAGAGGAAAACTTTTGGGCCATGGGCGACTCCGGGCCGTGTGGACCGTGCTCCGAGATCTTTTGGGATCTCGGTGACCACATTGCAGACCCTGATGAGCGGTACGTGATAGTACGATGGCTGGTAGCGTTTTTGTATGGTGAGCTCATCTTTGCTGTTTGATATGTGTCCTTCACAGGTTTCTAGAGCTCTGGAACTTGGTGTTTATGCAGTTTTTCCGCAGCGAAGGCGATCTTTCAGGCACGTTGCATCCGCTGCCCAAGCCCTCGGTGGACACGGGCATGGGGCTCGAGCGCATCGCGTCGGTGCTACAGAACGTGCCGTCCAACTACCACACGGACGCATTCGTGCCGCTGATGGAGCAAGTGGTCGCAGTCATGGACCGACAGCGCTCGCGAAAGAATCTTACTGGAGACAACAGCCGATCGTTCGCTGACGTGCTGGAGGAGGAACTGGATCCGCGCGCGCAGCGCTTTGGCGTCAACCAGCAGATCCAGACGGTGCGTATCGCCTCGGACCATCTCAAGGCCTCGTACGCGATGCTCAGCGACGGCATTTTCCCGTCCAACATCGGTCGCGGCTACGTGCTGCGTCGCATCATCCGGCGCGTGATCCGCCACGCGCAGAACTGCGGCGTCGAGGGCGCGTTCCTGTCCAAGATCCAGGTCCCCGAGTGGGAGAACGCACCCGGGTTCGCTCAGATGCGCTCCGTGATCTCGAACGAAGAGAAGGCGTTCGAAGAGATGCTCTCGAACGGCAAGCGTGCCATGGAGAAAGTGTTCTCGAGCGTGAACGGCAAGATGATCCCTGGCACCGACGCGTTCCGGTTGTACGACACGTACGGAATTCCACTGGACATCACGCAGGTACTCGCGGAAGAGCGCGGGATCGCAGTGGATGCCGTCGGATTTGAGGCGTGTCTTGAAGACCACAAGCGCAAGGCGAGCGAGAGCAGCGCATTCGCCAGTCATCATGGCGACGTGAACACGTCTGCTAGTTCCAATGGCAGTGCATCATCTGGTCCGTCGCAAATGACAGCAGCAGCTGGCGAATTTGTCGGATACGACAACTTGAGTGTGCACGGAGCACGCGTGCTTAGCGTCTGGAATGCGAGCGAGAAGAAGAGCAGCAACAAGCCAGCGCATGCTTCGTTCTGGGTCTCGATCGACCGCTCGCCGTTCTACGCGGAAGGCGGTGGTCAAGTCGGAGACAAGGGTCATCTGATCGTGAACACGCCAAACGGTGACGTGAAGATCCAGGTAATTGACACGAAGCGTCTGTCTGCGAACGATGCCATCGGCCTCCAGTGCTCGCTTCCTAAAAGCATGCAGTACGCGGACGTTGAGGCTCTGTTGACAACCAATGGTGGTATCCAAGTGGACGCTCACGTGGACAAGAGGTTTCGCGCTGGCTGCCAAGCGCACCACTCGGCCACACACTTGCTCCAGCGCGCGCTCAAGCAAGTGCTGGGCGACCACGTGACCCAGTGCGGGTCGTTCGTGACGACGGACCGCCTGCGCTTCGACTTTGCGCACTTTGGCGCGCTCTCACTGGATGAGATGGCGCAGGTGGAACTGCTCGTGAACGAGATGGCAGATGAGGAGCTCGCGGTGCAGACGCTGGAGCTCCCGCGCGACCAGGCGGAGGAGAGCGGCGCGATCTGCAACTTTGGTGAGAAGTACGGCGACGTCGTGCGCGTCGTCAAGATCGGTGACGTCTCGAGCGAGTTCTGTGGCGGCACCCATGTGCAGAACGCGTCGTCGATCTTCCCATTCGTAATCCTGAGCGAGGGTTCCGTCGCTGCTGGCACGCGCCGCATGGAGGCTGTCGCGGGTATGGAAGGCGCCAAGCACCTGCAGATGAAGGACAAGACGCTGCAGAACCTCGCAGCGCAGCTAGAGACGACGCCAGCGAAGGTGCCGGAACGCATCACCAAGATGCAGAAGCAGATGAAGCAGCTGGAGGGCTACGCGCAGTCCCTGGGCGACCTGCTGGCTGCCGTGCCGTCTGCGCCGATTGCGCAGGGCCAAATTGACGGCCCCGTGAGCGTTGACAACATCCAGTTCCACGAGTTCAGCATCGGTGGTAGCGGCAACAGCAGCGAGTTCGTTAAAGTGCTACGTCGACGCGCCGAGTTTTTGCTCCAGGCCGCGCCGGAGCACGTCCATGTTGTGGTCATGGGCAGCCAGCTCGTGTGCATCTCGGACGGCAAGAGCGCGAACGCGGGCAAGCTGCTGCAGCAAATGCTCAAGCCATTGGGTGGGCGCGGCGGCGGCAACGCGAGCTTTGCGCAGGGCTCGCTGCCGGCAGGAGCAGACGCGACCCCGACTGCACTGGAGCTGGCGCGAAAGGTGATGAAGTAGGAGCCATGTCGGTACACTCAGTGCTGAGGCCCTTAGAGAATGACATGAGGTTGTGTCTATTGACAGTGTCCTGTTGTAAAAACTTCATGATTCCTAAAGGCCGAAAGCACACCTGGTTATAGGAATCAGATATTAATTCGTACTTTAGAGGATTGATACACTATCACCCGTCCGCTTCTGCAATGGGCACACAATTGAAGACGATGACGGACCTGCAGCACGACGAGCTCGCCGAGATCCTCGCGCAGCTGCGTGACGCCGTGCGCGAGCTGCGCATGCGCGGGCTCAAGCAGGCAACCAAGTTTGCATCGGAGCTTGTGCTCGGCATCCCGGACGAGCTGCGCGCGCAGCTGAGCAGCACGGGCCGCGCGCTCGACCGCTACGAGGACAGCAGCGGCGCCAGCGCGAGGGAAGATCTCGACCGGTACGAGGCCGCCAAGGCGTCCTTCGACGTCGGTGAGTACCTGCGCGCGCACCAGATACTCGTGACGGCGCCCGCGGGCAAGCGCACGCACTTCCTCAAGCACTACGCTCTCTACATGGTGCGTGCGGTGCTGTTTGGCTGTTGTGATGGTGGCGTCAGTTGACGAAATGTTTTGTCGGCGTGTGTACAGGCTGGCGAGAAGGCGAAGGAAGAGATGGACTTGGAGATCGGCGTTACGGGAGCGAGTAAGTTGTGCGTAGATGATCATGTATCAGTCGTAACGCTGTGTGTGCTCATGACTGCTGTGTGTGTGTTGCTATAACTGCTTGACTGCTTGCTGTCCACAGAATCCGAGCGGGATCCGCATCGCAACGGCGCGAACCCACACTTGAAGGAACTCTACCTGTCGCTCAGTAGCTCGTACCAGCAGAACGAGCTCGACGCCTTCGGGCTCTACCTCTACGCGGTCGTGCTCAAGCGGCTCGGGTACCGCACGAGTGCTGGGCGGTCGGACCTGCACTCGGCCACGTCGACGCCAACGCGTCACCCGCAGCAGCCTGAGCTCTACGAAGAGGAGAAAAGCAGCGAGCAACACAAACGGCGCTCGGTGGATGGCTTCACGATCATCGCGGCCACGGCAAACACGAACGACGTGACCACGCGCTTCATCCTGGTCGAGTCGATACGGCAGTACCCATGGAACTGGTCGGCGTGGATGGAACTCGCGTCGCTCTCGCCTTTCACGTCCAACGTACGTACTGCATATTGACGCTTCTTGGCTTGAGACTAGCTCGAAAATCTCACCTTGTGACTCTACTTCTCACACAGGAGGAAGAAGTGGTGCTCTCGGAGAGCTGTCCGTGGATGTTCCACCTGTTCCAAGCCCACGCGCTGCTGGATCAGCAGCAGAACGACGCCGCGCGGCAGCTGCTGGACCACCTCGCGACGCTCTTTCCGCACAGCACCTACCTCGTGGCGCAGCAGGCGCTCACGAGCTACCATATGCGCGACTTCGACCAGGCACAGGAGCAGTTCGAGCGGCTCGCACTCGCGGATCCGCATCGTGTGGAGACCATGGACGTGTACTCGAACGTGCTGTACGTGAAGGAGGACAAGACGGAGCTCAGCCGCCTAGCGCACCGCGTGCTCAAGGTCGAGAAGTACCGACCGGAAACGTGCTGCATTATCGGCAACTACTACTCGCTCAAGAACAAGCACGACCGCGCCATTGTGTACTTCCACCGCGCACTCAAGCTCGACCCGAACTTTCTCTCGGCCTGGACGCTCATTGGCCACGAGTACGTCGAGATGAAGAACACGAGCGCCGCGATCGAGGCGTATCGCCACGCCGTGGACCTGAACATTCGCGACTACCGTGCGTGGTACGGCTTGGGCCAGGCTTACGAGATCCTCAACATGTACCTCTACAGCATCTACTACTACCGCAAGGCCGCCTCGATTCGGCCCTACGACGCGCGCATGTGGTGCGCGCTAGGCGGGTGCTACGAGAAACTCAACAAGAGCGACGAGGCCATTGTGTGCTTCCAGCGGGCAGTGGGCAATCAAGACCGCGAGGGGATCGCGTCGTACCACCTGGGACGGATCTTCGCGCTGCGCAGCCAGCAGCACGAGGCAGCTAAGTACTACCAGCTCCACTTGGGTCTGCGCCAGACTCCAGCCGCGTCACTGCGTGGTGCACATGCTGGGAGCAATGGTGGTGAGCACGGCCAAGACGAGGCACTAGTCCGTGAAAACGTGCTCGTGCTTCCGCGAGGCGGCATGAACATCACCGTCGACACGCCGCAGGCGCTCGCCGCGATCCTCTTCCTGGCCAATTACTACAAGCAGATGGGCAAGTACGCGGAGGCGGCGCTCTTCTGCAATCGGCTGCTGGACCTGCAGGGACCAGAGAAGGAGGAGGCCAAGGCGCTGCTGCGCGAGATGCGCAGTCTCGAGGCTGCCAAGGCGAGGGCTGCGAGCGTTGCCTCGCTCGCACCATGAAACCAAATATCAACAGAGTGTGAACCGAGACTCTTGATCTTTCTCGCTGCCTATCTATTCCACACACGACGGGTTCTTCGTAAATACAAACAGGAACGTCGCGAGGTCAAGATCGGGCGACGCCGGCGGTCCCGAGCCTCGCACGCGTCGGAGCTTGCGCTTCGTCATCACCACTTCTCGCGTGGACTTGGGCTTTGTGTTTGCTGCTGTTGTCGTTGTAGGTGTGACACTGAGATCCTGTCTGTCGAGCGCTCGCCACGCCTCGCTCAGCTCGTGGATGAGCTGGTCCGAGAGGATCGTGGATCTCTTGGACTTGGGCACTTTGACTTCTAGCGTGAACTCCTCAACCGACCCCAGCGCTGTTCGGAAGGCGTCGGCAAACGAGAGCTGGCTCTGGTCGGACTCTGTTGCAGCAAAGCCGCTCTGAGCGAGCGCATCAGGCTCTAGCGCAACGATCGACAGCTTTAGCTTCAGAGCTTTCGGGAGCTGCGCAGCGCCAATGAGATCTCGCAGAGCGCTGATAGACAGCGGCAGTCCCAGCGAGAGATCAAGCGATTCGCAGACTGGGAAGCCGTGTGCGAGCAGCTGCGCGATAACACGCTCGTAGTTGGGCACCGACATCTTGTTGATCGGGTTCTCCATCCGGATGCGAAGAGACTGGAGAGCGCCATACTCGCCGATCTGCTGGAGCAAGTCGATGACAGTGGTGTCCAGTGCTGTCAAAGATGACTCCAGATCTTGATTGCTGATTTGCCGTGGAGCTCCGATGACAAGGTCGAGGTGCTTCATCTGGATAAAGCCCGTCTTGAAGCTCTCGATCAGGACGTTGAGGAACACTGGAAAGTAGTCGGATCGCGAGTGCTTCGTCTCGGAAAGCGTGAGCGACTCGAGATGCTGGAAGTTGAAATCCCACATGGACGCATCAAAGCCCGCCGTCTCGAAGCAGAAGAACGTCATCTGGGTGATCGAGAGCTCTTGGAGCGCGCTCTCTGGAGCGAAGAGCGAGTTGAGCAGCGGAAAGCTCATCCAGTTGGACCCAAAGTTCAGACTCTTGAGCTGATCGCAGCACGTCACGAGTGCTGTCCGCACGAGATCTTTCACGACCGCGACTTCGACGACTTCTGGGTCGGGAGCTTTTGTGAAACACGACTCGAGCGAAAGCTTCTCGAGACGCTTTAAACCCGTGAGCAGCGAGTCGAGACAGAGCACGCTGTCTTCCGAGAACGTGTTGTACGACAAATCAAGCTCTCTCAACTGGACGAGCTCGCCGTTCTCTGAGCTACTCAGGATTCGTAGCAGCGTCGGGAAATCCGATCGCTGCGGGAGCGCGACGCACTGCAGCGTCAACGTTTGCACGTTCTGTACAAAGTTCGGAAGCCGCAGTAGCTCGCAGAAAATTTGAAACGACTGCGCGTTAAAGAAGTTGTTGGTGACGTCCAGCGACGCGATGGGCAGATCCGCCGCTGCCGCCACGTCCAGAAGATCCTGGAGGTTCTCTGGCGAGTGGAATCCGATCTGCGACAGATTCAAGTTCAAAGCGCCGTCCGTGACCACGAAGAGGTCACGGAGCTTCTTCTTTGGCTCGACGCCATTCTCGCGGCACTATAGGGGATGGTAGCAATAAACAACGCAACGCCAGTCAAGACTCATGCGCAGCTTTGTAACAAAAGAACCAACAGCGTACCTTTCTGGCATAGATCTGCATGGGCGTCAGGCGTCGGACTGCAGAGACAGCAGGGTTGCTGCTCTCTTTTTGGTCTCTCTTTCCCAGCAGACGCCGTCTCTTGAGCAACTCCAAGTTGTCATCGCCGTCCGAGTCGAGTTGCGGCTCAAAACCAAATTGTCGCTTGAGCTCCGAGAGCCCCACTTCATCATTCGCAGTGGCTGTCAGCGCAACCTTGTCAAGGAGGAACGTGGTGGACGCCGCTGAAATGAACGTTTGATGGTTGCCTCGCGGCACATTCTGCGTGGGCGTGGGCGAATCGCTCAGCTCTATCACATGTGGCTGAGCAGCTGGGAGCGTTTCTGCTGGGATGAAGAAATCTGTCCATGGCGTGGTGTCTTCGTCGCACACACACGTCGCTGGCCGGAAGCACGTCCTTTTAATCTTCTCGATGGCGTGCGCTCCTTTCTTCACGAGCAGCTCCTGGTGCGGGTCGCTGCCGCTCACTTCGAGTGCGTAGTACGCCGCGCTCTTCACATCCAGCAGCTTGTTCAGACACGCGTTCAGGCGAATGTCCAGCACGCCCACGCGGTCTTTGTCCAGCGCGTCCATGCGCATGAAGAGCACCTCGAGGCGGCTCTCGCGCACGCCCGGCGAGTTCTCCAGCGCCTGGTACAGCACATTCGCGTCGTCGATGCTCAAACCTGTGCGTTTGTAATGCGCAGTCCGTTTGTTAGTCAATCAATCGTCGATCCCATATAATAGCCCCCATTGTCTCGTTACCGGAATGCGTCGCGCCTTTTGTGCCGGTCGTGTGCATGCATGGGTGAGAGAACTGCCGCGCCGTGCGGTGGCGGATCTCCCCACGTCTGATCTCTACGCCGAGGTCGACCACGCGCAGGTACTGTCATTCAGTCACATCCGCACAAAACAATCACAATAGACAACAGGAGGCATTGCGTTACGAGCCGCAATCAATCAACAAACACACGCACATACATGCCCATTGGATGAGCAATGCCAGCTGGGCGCAGAGAGTCGCGCACCATTTGGAACCACTGGCGCACGGCGCTGGGCGACAGGTCGGCGCGCACGCTACTGTCCAGCCTCTCAATGCCCACGCGGTACGTGTTTGCGAGCCGCTCGATCTCCGCGAACGCGGCCTCAAGGTGCGCGGCGAGCCGCTTGCGCCGCCCACCTCCCGCAGCTGCCATTTTGCTTGATTTCGTCAAAGCGGTCTTGCTTTGGTCTGTCAAGTCCAAAAGGGTCAAGTGGGTTTACGACAGAACAAAAATCGTTCAAGAGCTGTCCAGCGTGACGATTCAAATAATATCCAAGCACGATTTACTCAAGGTTCTCCCTACGTTCACCAATATTCCGGCTTGTTTCTGCCCATTTTATCGAAAATAGACCGTAAATAAGCTACAGGGATCCCCCAAAATACCGTGCGAAAAACATATGGTTTTGAGTATTAAATAATAGAGGTGGAAAAAATCAAAGAGGTATAAGATATGACAGGAGATATTTACTGTGTACAGACATACCCCCAATATGTTACATCAAAATCGGCTCATTTTGGTATGTGGTTTCAAAGGAAAACGAATTATAAGAATATAATAATACAAAGGTATTGTGTTAGGTTGGAATGTCAAGCGAAAAAGAATCTAATTGAG
>JAADXK010000965.1:0-13167 GCA_023337805.1 Globisporangium barbulae | reverse complement strand
TATTTCTGGCCACGCTCCGAATCCTGTGAAGGGTTTCAAGGAAGCGCTCAAGAAGCGAGCTACAGTGGTTCCCATCGATGAGTACAGGACAAGCAAGCTGTGTTCGACTTGCCATTCGCCACTTGCACAAGCTCTTCTCTTGGCCAAGACGAAAGATAAGGAAGTCGTTTTGAAGAAGACCAGAAACGTTTTGCACTGTGCCTCCAGTGACTGCAAAGCGACCTTCTGGAACCGAGACGTCAACGCTGGGCATAATATCCTTTCTCTTCTCCATTGCAAGCTACGTGGCGTGAGAAGACTGGAGGCTTTTAGTCGCAAGTAGCTACTAGGATTGAAGAAGAAAAACAAACGTGCGCGGGAAGAGCTTGCTCATTTCAGCGCACATGGTTCGGAGAAATGCCGACGGGCATTTTGATGATGAGAATCCGTACAGGGTACAATGTATCCGACGAAGTCGGGCACAACCACCTTGCAAAGGCCAATCTAGCGATCATCCACCGAAGTGGCTATGCCCTCTAATCTCCCTCTCACTCTGCGTGTTCCCTTTATGCTGCGACCCTGGAGATTGAATCACACACCGTCTGACACACTAGCGACCTACCGTATCTGTTTACTCGATGTCCACATCAAATGTAGCCATCTCAAGGAGTCATTTCTCTACTCGACTGCCACCACCGCACTGGAACTCGGCAACGCTCGCGAAGAGCGAGTAGCGCTTGACCTCTGGCAGCTTTACGAACCGGTCCGACAGCTCCTTTGCGGACTCGTACGCGCGTCTGCGCACGTGCATGTTCTCCACCGCGTCCAGCAAATCTGTTCCAGTGGCGCACACGACGAGTCCAATCGGTGTCACTCTCAGCACGGAACAACTTGGGCTTCCTCTATAGCAGTACTGGTATGTATAACAGCGATCGTACATGCGTCGTTTGGCGAGGCGGCGAGCATCTCTTGTAGCAGCTGGAAGCGAAGGTCCGTCAGGCTACACAGCACACGATCTTGTTGAGGAAGCAACTCGTCAATACAGTGATTGGAAACTGCAGCAGAAAAAACGTACAAGCCCAGGCTGTTGGTGCACAGGATGCTCTGCGTGACAGCATCGGGAGTTGTGAGCGTCTCGTCTTCAATGTACTCTTGTTTGCGCAGAATGCTGCACAATGCAAGAGCTCATCAGAAAAGCAGAGTCGTCCGGATACAATCAAACACCTGAGTCCCAGAATCTCAGCATCCTACCTACCTCTCAAGATACGCGACGGTCTTTGGCCGCTTCAAGGCTGTTGAGAGACCCAAATACTTGGTCATGAGCTCTGTCACAATGCACAAAAAACAGTCAGCTTCCGGATTAACAAAGTGGTAGCAGCTCAATGTCAAGGAGCTCCTCAGACTTGTGGCTCCGACCTGCAGCTTCCTCGCGTTCTTTCAGGTGCAAGGCTCTCATGAAAAGAAAATGGAGAGCTTCTCGTCTCTGCAAGCAGTCACAAAAGCAACCGAGTCATCAATCTCTCTCTTACAAACTAGTGAAACCTGGGACTTGGTGCACTCACTCACCCTCACGCGTTCTCGCTCCAACACCTCTGCTCTCTCGTCCAGTGGAATCCGTGCAATTTGCTTCTCACTCAGTGATCTACATGCCTTTTCGTAGTCCTCGAGCGCCTTCTCGTGGTCGTTGATGCTCCTCCAGAGCCGAGCAAGCTGTTCCACCACCAACAAAAAAACAAGTCAGCAAACCACACGCACACAAGATAGGCACTTTGATCACTATCACCTTTAGATTCGCCAGGTACGGGTCCGCCATGGCTTTCCTCTCCTTCTGTAACTTGCGCACTGCCTCCATCACCTCGCGGTAGTTTGGGGGCAACGCGCCTCGCATCCTCTGACCGTTTCCTCCAATGCTCGGCAGTGTCTTGGATGACGAGGCAACTGTCTTCTTGCTGCCACCCTCATCATTGTCACGAAACGACGAGCCCGGTCGAATGCTCGAGTCGAGTTGCTGGAGGCGCGCGCGAAGAGGACCGAGCGCGTCGTCGCGCTTGCGTTTCTCGATTTGAACGCGTTCGTGACGCAGCTTCCTACCACCAGATCAACGCGTAGATAAACAACGGTATCAGTAACGTTGTGGGTCATGTCAGCTCTATACAACTCCGCACTTGTCATTGATCGACGCTAGCTCCTTCTTCGCGAACTGGTAGGCGGCTTCGAGCGCTTTCATGCGATCGAGGATGGCTGCGATTGCGTTCTGCTGCGTCACATTCTCTAGAGACATACAAACAAGAAGCTATGGTCAGCTTATAGACCCCATGTACCGATATCGAAACGACGTACACGCACGCGTATGGGCGATGATCTTGTCGTAGTCGTTGGTGTCTAAATGCATGATCTTGACGACGCTCTTGGTGAATTCATCCTGCTCTTGGCGCACTTGCGCTTCGTGCTCGCGCTGCTGTTGTGTCTGCGCGCGCAGCTGCTGCAGCGTCTCGGCGATCACCTGGCGCTGCGACTTGGCTTCTGCTGGATCATGATGAGCAGCAGCACCAGCACTCGCACTAGGAGCCGATGAGGCGAGAGAAGTCAGCAGCTCCATCTCTCTCTTGAGGCCCCCAACGTCAGTCAAATGGCGGAAGTCATCGGACTGCTTGTCAATATCTGCAATAGCCGCAGCTATAAATAGCCTCGACGCCAACCAGCAAGACGCGCATGCTCGGCAAGCGTAGCAGTAGCAGCGAGGAATTCATCCGCGCGCTGTTCGCGTTGCTGCGCGACTGCCTCGAGTTCCTGCTGCTGGACGTCAAGGTCCAGCCGTGCCACACTGCGGGCGTCCTCGGTCTCAAGAAGGAAACCATCGTCATGATCTGAACGCGTGCACAGAGGAAACGCGCGCTGCGCACGCTCACGAACGAAAGCGCAGAGGAGACGCTCGCTCGCCAGGCGGAGGAGGAGCGCGTGCGTTTTCTATTCGAGGCCATGATGGCGATGATCACGAGCAAGAACAAGAGGAAGAAGTCGACTGACGCTGCCGCCGCGAATTAGCAAAACCGACTCACGGAGGCGAGGTGCATGAGTTATCGAAGACGACGCAGCCGCGGCTTCTAGTGCCTGCAGTGCGGGGTGGGCGCACCGAGAGTCTCGGCCATAAAGGCGATTGGCGAATGAACGCGCTGCAGTCGACTGAAACAAGGTTTGCGGCGCTGAGATTGGTTCCCGAGCATGGGCGGAACCTATTCGAATATGCTGCGTGATGCACGGTGAATATTTGTGTCGATGTTCAACAGCCTAGTAGTGAGTATTGCGCATTGTGTGAATCTAATAATTGATTTCTCTCCTTGACCTCGAGCTCGTAACTCATGCTTTTTCTCTTCGACACACCCATCTGCCACCATAACGTCACCCACAAACAGCGCCGCTGGAATACAACGAGGGTCATATGCCTTCTCCCATGCATGGTCGATCTTGACGACACTCGAAGATACTTTCTACCATCTTTGCGGACGTTGAAGTCGCTTGTAGTGCTTGCTTCTGAGTTGCACGTACGCCCTTCTGCATCATGAAGTCCGTCAGCGAGAGACACGTCGAGTGACACCCTAGCCCTCGTACGGACGCTGGCACTCGTGCTCACTCGCGTGACCGCACTTTGTCCCCGGTCTGGCGATAGCAGCAGAGGTCATCGACGACGCACCTGCACCAAAGGTCGTCGATGGCTGAAACTCCCAGCCAATGCACGCCAGGAGCTATTTTTAGCCAGCAGCTACATCCGAGTGTTACACATGGACGCCTGTCATGCGTCTCGGAAGAGCTGATGGCCATCATAGCATACAGCATGCAACGCGTCTTTTGCATGATGCAAAGGGCGCTATCGAGCTATACGAATTTGACGGAGAGAGGCATGTTGAAGAGCGCGTTTGGCTCCACGTACGAGCGCTCCCATCTCCCTTTCTGGTTCTCTCCCATGCAAAAAGAGAATCTTGAAGAGGCGCCGAGTGAAATGATTCAAAAGCACTAAACACAGTGTCAATGATGCACGTATCATACAGAATACATGTAAGAAACATTACGCCAAAACGTGGCAAACACTGTGTATAGAGCATGTCAGTTAATGTGGCTGCTTTCGTTCAACTCCACTTTCCGGGAACGCGCCGCGGATCCTTCCACTTCCTGCCCCCCAAGAGGCGCGGCATACACGAGAAGATCCAAACGCGATCCAAAAATTATAACTTTCATGCGTGACGACTAAGACAACAGCCGCTTGCACCTGCGTCACGAATGCAAGTGCAGTACGCTCTAATTATAGCCTCGTGATGGCCATCACGCCACGGCGTTGCGTGTTGAGACGCTCCAAGAATAGCTCGTGGTTGATTGACAAGCAAGCGAGCAGTTGTGACGCCATCAAGTTGCTTTTGCCAGCTAGCTAAACAAATAACAAATGACGCATGCAAAAAAATGAGCGGTCGACAGACTGCCACACTGGTCTTCACACACACATAGAGAGAGATGCGTACGTGTGTGTGTGTCCTGTTTTCTTTCCTCGAGCGACGCATCGGAGCTCTTGCGCGCGCGCGTTTGAATGAATGAATGAATGAATGGCTTGCACAATCGCTCGCAAGGTACCTACGCGCTCGGTCATTTTCTTTCGATTCTTTTTTCCTTGTTTCGTGGTTTTGCGAGCCAAACAAACAAAAAACAAATCTTTCAGGGCGCCGCCGTTGACGCGAATCGTCGTCGTCACACCATTCGATTTTCAGCCAATGAGCAACGCGAAAGCTCCAAAACGTATCTTTTCTCCACCCAGTGTTAATATTGACGCTTGTCCGTAAAGCAAAGAGTACATTGCTTATTTGTACTTAATATTTTAAATATTAGCGCAAATTAGTCTTAAAGAACAGGTGGACCAGGAGTGGATCTGACGTCGGCATTCGAAAAAAATGCCACGACTCAAACCAGGCGAGAGACGACGCGGCGCCGATAGACAAGCAGTAGCAGCCGTCGTCAACGTCAGCCCGTCTGAGCCACGCGAGAGCCACCGACTGCCTCGGAGTCTGCGATTTGCCACGCACCAGCGCCATCTCAGTCCAAGAGCCACGCCCAAGAGCGACGCACCGCCAGCCAGCCAGCCTTCTGACGTGACCAGCTACGCTACGCACGCAGCCACTTACTCACCACTCATTCACACACACGACGATGCACGGCAACATGGTGCTGCCGCCGCTTGGCCCGCTCTTCACCAACCATACCACTCAGAATCACAGTCACGGTCACCATCGCCAGCTGGTCGCTGTCGCAGCCACTGAGACGCTCCATGTGACCGCGGCGCTGCGCACGCCCACGAGCGGCCACGCGCACGCGTACCTGCACGGTGGCGCGTTCCCGTCGTCGTCACCAGTCAAGAAAGACATGAACAGCAATGCGGCGGCCTCGACCAAGAAAATGAGCGATCACCACCACAAGAAGAGCCACGCGGGCATGTCTTCGTCGGTGCTCAACCTCGACTCACCCAAGGCGGTTGACGCGGCCAAGGACGAGGACGAGGACGAAGACTTCGGCTCGGCGTCACCCACGTGCGAGGATGAGAAGCTGCGGCTCAGCCGCGAACGCAACCGCCTGCATGCGCAACGAACGCGCATCCGCAAGCGCGAGCTGCTCGAGAGCCTCAAGGAGCGCATCCACGCGCTACAGAGCGAGCACCTACTGCTCAAGCAGGCGTACGAGTTCCACGCCACCGCCGTGTGTCTGCTGAGCCTCAGCGGCGGCCCCGAGTGCGATCACCCGTCCATCAAGCACATCGAGGACGTGAGCGAGGCCGCGCTCGAGCTCTTCGACTCGACGTCGACGCTCAACGCGTGTCTCGACGACGAGGACGACTTGGACGACTTCCACTCGTCCTGCAACGGCCACGAAAAGGGCTGCGAGTGGTACAACGAGAGCGACGAAAGTGACCACCAAGACCAGCAGCAGAACTCGGAGAGCTCGTGCTCGTGCCAACAGGACGCGAGCCAGCTCAACAGCAACGGGAAGCGCAGCCACCCGTCTAGTCAAACGGGCGGCTCCAAGGAGGAGCGCGAGCAGCTGCGCCGCGAGCGCAACCGCCTGCACGCACGCCGCGCACGTCTGCGCAAGAAGCTCATTCTGGAGCGGAGCCAGCAGGTATGTTGTTCTCTGTGTTGAGCTCTTCGTGGATTGCTCAGATTGTGGATTTTGTGCTGATATGTGTTTTGCGAATTTGCTGATGCAGGCTGTGCAAGAGTTGCGCAAGCGCAACGAGTACTTGCGCGAGCACCTCGCGGTGCTCATCACGTCCATCTACGGCGCCGACAACAGCGCCAGCACAAGTGCCGTGATCGCGAGCACCACGCCCTTCGGGTCGTCTTTGTCTTGTTCGTGAGCTGCTCCTGCTGCTGGCGTGTCCAACCAAATCTCCTCTGTTCGCCTGCAGCTTCCCCCATTGTCTCTATCTATTCCTCCAGCAACAAGCCCACAAGTACACAAGCCAACAAGCAAGCGCGTCACGTAATTTAGCAAGAGCTGCGCACACAAGAGATGGCGATCGACTGACTGTTCATCCGCTGCTTCTTCTTTCTAAGACAATATTATTATTATTCTGTTAAACCTCTTCACTCGACGCGATCTTTCACAAGATCTTTCGCAATATGTGTGGACACCTTAGATGAAAAGTCACTCGCAACAGATTCCGTTATTGTGTGGATATGAGTGGCTCGGGCTTGTCGTCGCGCTCGTTCTCTATCGACTATGAAGACGAAGACGCTCACTCCGACGACCACGAAGAGCTGCTGCTGCGCGCCGTCACGAGTGAGCATCTGCAGAACAGCAGCAGCCAATCGCTGTCCACGTTGAAGTTGAGACCCACAAACTTACGGACGACTACATATCAATGTTGAACAATGACAGCGCTCGTGAAGAAGGAAAAGTACCTGAAGCAGCTCAAGCAGCAGGAGCTGGAATGGGACGCAGGTCGCGACCAGCATGACGACGACAGCAATCTCTTTGATCTCGACTCGGATCAGCAATTCTTAGAGGCTACTTCAGATTGTGATCGCGATGAGGATGCGGTTGAGGATGCTGGGGTCCAGAGCGAGTATCAAAACAACACCTTCAGGACAAAAGGTGATACTAAAGTGCGGAGTACACCAGCATCCAGCAACTACAGCAACACAATCGATCGCAGTCCAGCTCGTCCACCAGAGCACTCGGATGTCTCGAAGGTACCAAGCGAACTCAAATTCTATACTATGAGAGAGTATTGAGTTCTTTGTGTGAACTTGTGTTTCTCTCGATGCTCTTGTTGCCGTAGCGCCACTTCCAGATGTGCTTTGTGGACCTCGACCGCGCCGCACTGGGCGCTATTGCGCACCTGAATCTGTCGAACTGTAATCTCCAGATCCTGCAATTCCGCACTCTTGTGAGGAATGTAGGCTCGCTGAGCGCTGTGAAGACAGTCAACTTGGCCGACAACCAGCTGGACGACTCGAGCGCCAAAGAGATGTGTGCGTTTACCTATTGATACGTGCTTGGCTTCAGCCATATAGCTCTACTCACACCCGCCGTTCATCCGCTGTAGGCACATTGCTGACGCTCAAAGGACTCGACGGTCTCGACTTGTCTCGGAATCTGCTGGGCCGAGCAACTGCGAAGCTCGTCTGCGAGCGACTCAAGCACCAGCTTACGCTGCGATGGCTCAACCTGCACGGGAACCTCTTCTTCGACTACGATGACGCCCGCGAAGTCGCCACACTCTTCGCAAAAGGTAAGTATACTGTTGCTTGAACACGTGCAGAGACTACATATCGCGCAGGTTCTCACTGTTCATTCTCTTGTCTCTCCTCCTAGGCATTGGCGCAAACGAGCATCTTGTTCAGCTGCATCTGAGTATCCCAGAGCGAACCAACATGTTCCCAACTTCAGGGCAAGACCATACGCTCCAGAGGCACGCCAAGGTGCCAATAGGCAAATTGAAAGACGACGAAGTGAGCGAACAAGGCGCTCCCTCTGAGGTCTTCACTCGCTGCCTCATCGAGAGTCTGCCGAAAGACGGCCGCCACTCGCAGTTCCAGTCACTTGGCCTCGCGTACGCTGAGCTCTCTCGAAGGTGAGCTCGCGAACTCCTATCCTGAGTTGTTATCGCCACTGTCCTCTGTCTCTCACACACATGACCTTGGTTGTTTATATGATACCGTCGCCAGAACGGTCGTGAATCTCATGAAGGTCGCCAATCGTCTCACAATTCTGGACCTCTCATTTGCGTTCATCGGCATCGCAGGAGTACACGTGGTTGCGACAGCGCTCCGCATGGACTCGTACGCGACCCTGACGCGACTCAACCTCAAGGCGAACCGCTTGAAAACCACAGGCGCGCGAGCGGTTCTTAGCGCACTGCAGCGCAACGTGAGGCTCACGGACGTGAACCTACGTCGCAATGAGATCCGAAGTGGGATCCTGGGCGATCTCTCGAGCCTCTTTAAGGCGAACCACGTGCTCATGAGCCTCGACATCTCGCAGAACCCGATCTTTCTACTGAGCGAGCCTGATAACGACCAGCAACAACAAGAACAAGAGCAAGAGCAGGTTGTTCGAGAGCTGCTAGGCTGTATCATGAGCCACAAGGCGCTGCGAAGTCTCGGCGACCTCAGCAAGTACGTTTCTTGTTTGCTCTCCGGTCCTGTTGATACTTAAGTACCAGACTTTGATACTAAACTGGAGTTTGTGCTTGTGCTGACAGTGTCGAAGCCAATGCGAAGCACGAGAGGCTGCTGAGAAGTGCCTTGAACGAGAACCGCATCGCAGATGACCACTTCATCCTCAATGGACTCAACACGGCCATGCAGATGGAGAAGAGCGAAGCTTCTGATACCACTACCACCAGAAGCAAGTGGGGCGGACCGAGCACCTCTGTGGTACTCCAGCTACCTCATGAACTAAGTATCAAGAGCAAGAGAGATTCAGTAGCCACTGCTGCTCGAAGCTTCACGAGCGTCTGGAAGTACAGGCTCACACGAGAGGCGCGCGTGTCTCTGATGTGGAGAATGGCGACCAAGCTCCAGCCAACAAGCTCGAGCGTGGGGGTTACTAGCGAACTACTATGTATCGCGTGGAGAGTGGTGGTGCACCGCAAGTGCGACCTCCAGGGCTCTGTCGACGACGTCGCAGCTTACGGTCAAGTGGCTCTTGGAGGAATACGTGAGGGTGGTAAGCGTGTCATTGCGGCTTTGGGTCTCCACCTCTCTCTACAGTTGTGTGTGTGCTGACGAAACTACTGTATTCAAATCTGCTCTTTGTCTGTCCTTTATAGATGCCAAGTCTACGCTGTGCTCGTCCGTGGTGTACTGCAACGCTGGCGACACGCTCTCGCTCTGGCTCGCGCTTGAGCATTCCGCCAGTGTCACTTCGAACAATGCAGGGCTTAGTAAGGAGCAACTCCAGGCACGAGTGCAGTTCAAGGACGTTGTCATCGTTCCGCACCACGTGAGTCTCCGCAAGCGCGCTGCTTCGAGCGACTGGGTCCCTTTCTGCTCTCAAACGCCCTTTAACTAACCACATTCTCTGACTCGCTGTACTCCTGTTCAGCCTGACGACCGGCACGTCAGCTCCAGCTCCTCAGGCTCGCCAAATGACGCTCTTGTGTGGACGACGAAGCGTATTCGCAAGCCACTGCCCGGCCTGTTCGCACTCACGAGCGTGATCTTCTCAGCGTTCATCCACGCCACTGGGCTCTATCGCCTGCTCGTGCGCATTCGGTTCCCGTTCAACATTGCAGCGCACGAGCCGCAAGTCGAAGAGCAGTACCACTGGCAACTGGTGCGCTCCACTTGCTGGAATCTCGACCGAGAAGAAGGTGCTCTGGTCTCTGAGGTGAGCATTCATCCGTCTTTGTGAGAGCAAGGACAAGCTCAGATGCTCATGACCGCTACCACATTGTAGGGCTCATACACAGCGATGCACGCAGTCGTGCGATTCGACCAGGAGTTACATTTTCTGTTACCTGCACGCCACTGGCTCGCTGGGCAGCAAATGACGTTCCTCGTGCATAGCAATGACGCCCACACGGAGCTGCACGTTGTGCAGTGCCACGTCTTCCACGAGGTACGCTTGCGTCTAGGTTTGAAATGGTCTCTCTTATGTTATGGCGCCCAATTGCAAGCACTCCTGGCACTGCATGCATCATGACGTTGCTCGCTTACATCATGAATTCTCACTGACGTTAGGTCTCGAACTGGGCGGCCCCGAGCATCGCGCAGCTGTAACTAAAACGCCAAAATTGTTCAAAGCGTTGAAATACCGATGGTGTCGTCCAATCCTTGTCATCAGAGGAAGTGTGACGCATGAATATCAACAATATACTCTCGACGCTGACGCCGAGGAGGCTCTCACTGCTTGTCCTTGCGAGGAGATGCCTGGCGCAGACTGCTGCCGTTGAAAGCCATGTGGAACAGCAGTCGAAGGCCCATGTCAACTGCCAATCCTCATGCTCCGAAGATCGCAGATCGTTGCGCCATCACGCGCACGATCTCGTGCACGTCACTCATGCGATCGCTAGAGGCGTCGCGAGCGTATTCTAGTCGTTCACGGCAAGCGACAGGCACAGGAACGCAGTGAGGGCGGACACATGCTGCTGCGTCAACGACATCGATGGAAACGCCTGTTTGAGCGCGTGCTGGAGACGGTGTGGGGTCTGCGCAGGTGGCGAGGACCAACACGCCTGCCCCATTAAGGACGCAAAATCGTACACAGGGGCTGTCATCGACGCCACGTGGAAGAAGTCCGGATGCTTGGTATTTAACGTGAAGACGCTGTTGACGACGGACCAGGAGAAGCATTGAGAGATCAGTGCTGAAAGCGTGCAGCTGGCATGCGAGACTGCTGGTGGTGCTCGATGGCTCAGCTGCACTGTTGTTGTCGAAGATGGCGATGCTGTTGTGCAAAGTGAGCTTGTTGACTCACAAAACTGGGGAAATCACGAACAAACACTCTGCAACTACTACAGTCCTGGCAGGAGGTATAAGACCACATCGTTTTTACGTTCGAGACTCAAACAGACAGCTTTTTACAAATGTAATTACATTTTCCAACTCACTTAACGAAGACCAATCGTTTGGTGAACTCATTTTTGCAATCCGATTACTTTTGGCGACAACAGAAAATAACGCCTCAAGCCCCTGGAGGAAGATATAAGTCCACTCAGCTCCCAGCGTCCGATACTGCCCCAGGTGCGTTGCTTCCGTCTCCAATGGCATTTTATATGTAGATAAGATGATTGACTGCTACGTGTGTGTTTTACAGAACGGGAGAAGAAGAATCCGAATGCCAAGGGGGACAGCACTATCGGACTTCGAGAAGAGCCAGATTTCGACGATGGGCGCGGTCAGCACAAGCCAGAGAGTGATCGCACGCATGATTGAGCGGTCCAAGACCGTCGTCCAAGCCTACCTGCGCAACCTCGAGGCCTACAGCACAACGCTATGCCCCGGAAGACGCTCCAGCCTGACCCCAGCTACCCTTCGCCGCATCGTCCGAGCAGCCCAGATCGATCGCTACAGCTCGTCGCAGCTCGTCTGCTCACTCGATTTGACCATCTCCGCTTGCTCCGTGCGCGGCGTGCTTGCAGGAGAAGACACGCTGCGCTACGTGAAGCGCAAGAGTAGCCCCGTGCTCAAGAAAGCCCACAAGCTGGTTCGTCTCGAGTGGGCTCGTGCGTCGGTGACCCTCGAAGCCGACTGGTAGTCGATGATCTTCTCCGACGAGAAAAAGTTCAACCTCGATGGCCCTGACGGTCTCCAGTACTACTGGCACGACCTCCACCGGGAGGAGCAGGTGTTCTCGAGGTGCCAGTCAGGAGGCGGATCGGTGATGGTGTGGGGAGCGTTTTCGGCCAAAGGGAGGTCGCGTCTTGCTGTGCTCTCCGGACGACAGAACAGCGAGGACTACGTCAGCACGCTGCGCAACTACTTGCTGCCGTTCACCGCTCAGTACCACCCGGGAGACTTCACGTTTCAGCAAGACAATGCCTCCATCCACCGATCCCGCATCACGACGCAGTGGCTTGATGAACGCGGCGTGAGCATCATGAAGTGGCCGGCGCTCTCTCTAGACCTCAACCCGATTGAGAACATCTGGGGAATGCTCGCGCGCCGTGTGTACAAAGGAGGGAAGCAGTTCATGACGAAGACCAACCTCCAGAACGCAATCTTCCGGGCTTGGGATGAAATATCCCCCCGAATACACTGATAGACCGGTTAGATCGATGAACAACAGATGCACAGCGGTTCTCGAGTGCAAGAGAGGCAAGACATCGTATTAGCAACCACTGAATCGCTTTTAAGATCAATCAATGCCAATGTTACCAGCTCGGTCTTATACTTATGCCCACCCACAAATAGCGTTATTTTCTGTTACGCTGTCAATTTCCATTTTTAGAGGCTGAAACGCGCACCACAAGGAGGAATTCGGTGTGGAAGTGAAGTGCCCAGTTTTCAGGTCCATTTATCAACTTTTGCACTCTCAGTGCTCGCGTTCGCGGTAGTCTTATAAATATGGCCAGCACTGTAATACTATTCACACCATCTCGTGATTAGTGTTACGACCAGTCTTAAAAGGTGGTGTTCGTATTTACTGTGATATACACTACCAAAAAAGAGTGTACTGCACAACGAGTATGAGAATGTTTATGTTGCACTGGTCTACTTTGTCCAATGTGAAGTCTTTTGCACTTCGTAAACATACTTAGTCCGAGTGAACGAGGTGGACGTGCGCTAACAAATTTATAGCATGCAACTTGCTTTTAACCACTGGCAGGGTAGGCATTAAATCGGAGAGGCACACAATTGTATCTACTGACACGTCGAGGAGTCGGTCGGAGCATTCCACATCAGCATATTCTTAAGACAGTTGTTTCGGGTAGAATTGCGGAACACCAACAGCTCCAGCGTAGAAATGCTGAGCGAGTTATGGATCGAACGCGTCAGTGATGGACAAGATTCGAGCTATGACAGCGGCCCATTGATAAGGAAGTCTAAATGTAATTGGAAGTAACGTACTGCAGCAGTTTATGGCAGGATTTTGAACTCCTTAGCTTTTCTTTCACAACGTTGTTCCGACTCCTTCACGAGAAAAATCATATATTGCTATCGAAAGAGCATTCAATTTTTCACCAAACAGGACTTTCAAAGT
>JAADXK010000964.1:0-13172 GCA_023337805.1 Globisporangium barbulae | reverse complement strand
TACAGAGACGAACAGATCCCAACGCCCACCCGGCGCTCGCGCGATCCCATACAAAAAAACATGGTCACCTGAATGGTGGTACAAGACACAACTCAAACGCCCACCGCAATTTTTATTGCATTTTAGCCAATGAAACTTTGCTAGATCGTTTTTTTAATTTTTAACATGAAAAATGACAATTGATGTTGTAAATCTTAAATATCGACTACAAGAGGCAATGCCTTGGAAAAGCTCTTTCTGATCGTTTCTTCAGACAACGAGTTCCAAACCTTGATCGTACGCTGAATCATAGCGATGCGCTTTTCTTTCGCAGACGCTCCGACCATCTTCGTCTCCCCCAGCCACTCGGAGCGGAGTTTCTTTTTCAATGGGCCCATTACTCCGACGTCTAATGGCTGGCAGACAGACGTCGAGTTGGGTGGGAGTGGCTGCAAGATGGAGTTGAGCTCCGAAGCGATCAACGATTCAGACTCGATGGACACATGGGAGTCGAGGTTGTCCACGACCACCACGGACGGACCTTCGATCTCGGGTGCGAGTACCTCGCGCAGATATTCTCCCCACACTCTTGAGTCCATCCAGGCGTTTTTTTGGCACGTGTAGAAGTGGCCTAACATAAAAATTAACATCAAATGTGAATATATCATTTGAATCGTAAAAATTGAAGATAAACATAACACTGACCTTTTGGGTAGTGAATGAGCTCGTTGTTACGAAGGTATCCGTTCTCGCTGCCTTTGACGATGAAAAGAATCGGCAGCTTTCGACCTAATAAAACACAAGACGTGGCATTAGATAGGAAAGATGTATATCGGCATTATACAAATACACACGTACCGTCAGCCCGAATTGCGAGAACAGCAGTCAGCCGAGCCGAGTGAGCGTGCAGATTTGCCACTTTGGCCGAGCCTCCACGCACTGCCAGCGTCTTCGACGGCGGCATGTCGTAATAGATCCCAGTTTCATCTATGTTGATGATGTCACTGTGGTCATACGAGGCGTACTGCGCCCAAAACGACTTGCTGAAATCGTCGCGCGTCTGACGAAGCACTTCTTGGGTTTCCTAACGCAAAATATGAATACAAAACAAGTGTTAGGCATAAGTTGCAATTTTGCATTACGATCATATAATTAACTTCATAGTTCAACTTACCACAGAAAATGTAATTGCCTGCCGAGAGAAGCCATGTCGATCTGCAAATCGGCGCATCAGCATCATTAGCGAGTCGTACGCGCACTCGACTGACCGCTTCGAAGAGATGTAGCTTTGCAGCCACTCGTTGTAGTTCGTCTTGATGAACTGGATCATCGCTGTCGTTGACAGTAGCTAACATTGACAGCAGCATCCACATACACACATATAGTTAGTTAGCAGATGTATCTATAGGAAATCAACAAACGCAACATAAGCCCACCTTCTCAACTCGTCGATAATCCTTCATGAACGTCACCAAGTGATCGACGAAGGGCACGATCTCCTTTCGACCACCCGTGCGTGATTGCTGCCGACGCGGACCAGCAAAGTCGCGAATGGCTGCCTCGTTGCGCAGCCATTGGCGAAGCGTCCAGCGCGGGATGCCAAATTCCTTCGATACCCCTCTCTGGCTTCCGCTGCGGAGGGCGTTGAGCACTTGAACACGAACCTGGTAGGAGTAGGCGAGGCGTTTTTGGGTCATAGCTGATTGGAGAGAAAAATGAAAAGTGATTTCGGCCGGAACCGATCATAGAGCGATCCCGATTCTAGCTTTTTTGCGCGGCATTCTTAGATTCCCGCCAAAAAGCTTGCAGTTTTCTCATCGGTAACGTTTTTGAGGAAATAATTGGTGGAATTTTGAGCAAGCTTCTGTGATTGGCTAAAAATTGCCATCATATTTCGATCCAAAAATGCAGTGGTACAATCTGTGAGCGCTTTAATGGGCGTTCAAAAGGTCCGGGCGTTGGGATCTGTTCGTCTCTGTAATTTAGACTGGTGTTTACTACTGGGAGGGAGGCCTGTACTTCGATACGATGATTTTAAATCGCAATCTGAAAACATGCCATATTTCAGAAGGCGACGTTTATTCACGTCGTATTCTCGAAAGGACGTGCCATTTTTTCAAAGGTGCATGATGAGCATGCCAATGGACCCATGCTGCACACGTCCTTCCGAGAACGCGCAAGCCGCAATGTCCCTACACAAGCGACATCGGCACGCAGTAGCTCACCAGATTACCGCGTTGCTCAGTCTCAGGTCCTTCATGGGATTCGCAGCTCAACTGATCCCTGCCTCATAGCTCTTGCGATCTCCTTTGATCACCAAAGACAACGCACCACACGGACGCATAGACGGTCTGGCATTCTCGGACATTTGCATTTCCATGGAAACGATCTTTCGTCCGACACTACTTGTCTGGTGGTGCGCCTTCTCCCAAAGGCATCCTCGTATCTTTGACACATCACTAGCTTCAGTACCATCGCATTCCTCATGCCCAGTGAAGAGCTGAAGCTGAAGCAACAGTATGGCACAGTACAGTACCGGATGTTATTTGTTTCCACTTGCTTATCAAGCTTCTGGGAAGAAGTTCGCCAACGCGCGTGTCTCTTGATACCTTCCGTCAGTAGCTCACTGCGCGATGTTTACGACACGCCCTGGGTATATTACTGTACAAAGGGCGACAGCGCTTGCAGGAGCTTCTCGCGCTTGCTCTTCGGGAAGCTGCTGTGCCCAATCCGCAAAGGCACATACAGGTTGCGGGGCTATAAGCGAATGAAGCTCTGGACAGAGTGGCATTTGCAGGTACGAGCGCAAGAGCCACCTGTTGATTGTTGTTGGTAGCCACTTTGAGGCACGGCTCACAAGAATGCTGCTCTCTTGCTACCACACGTATTGTGCAGTTGATAGTGTTGTGCGGTTATATCTGTGGCCATTGCAACTTTGCCCTCAGTTGCGATATGTGTGACTTGTGTGTTGGAGACCTCGTGATTTGCGCACAACTTGCAGCGGCGGTCCGCGCAACCACAAGGTATTTGCAATAAAACTAAACAACTGCTTGTGAGGGGGAGCGCCAATACAACCTTGTTGCCGCTTGTGCAAATGCTTGTTGTCACTTGTACACCTCGCAGCTGACTTTACGCATGGCACAACGAGCAACTGGCCGAGTCTTCTGACCTCGGCTCAACGTCGTCAAGATCTGTTTTGAAGTACAGTACAGGAGCACAACATGAGACGAGACGATGTGTAGCCACTTATGTATCATTAGCACTCCTCTCTTCCTCTCTCTTCAGGCCTCTGGTCGAACGACCGCCGATGCGTGTGTCCCTTGGTACTTGCTCGAAGAACCAGAAGACGAAAAGGAAGAGCGAGCCCACGTCTTTGCGCGCTCCCACCAACAGTTCACGGCACGCGCGGCGATGTCCACGAAACACTGCAGTTTCAAACACAAGGGGCGACGTTTTGTGAGAAGCAGCGCAGCGAAGAGCTTCTCTTCCGAGATCGGTGCGCTCCTGACAGACGGCTGTGCCCAATCCACGAACGCATGTAGTTGGGGGATCACGAGTGGGTGGAGCTTGGGATGCGAACGCAATGGCAGCAGCAGGTACGCGAAGAGGTCAAGAGCCACGTGCTGTTGTTGGTGGCCGTCACCTTGAAGCCCAAGGCTCGTCGCTTCTCGATTGTCGACCACGTTTGGACTTACTCCACAACAGACCGCCATGTCGATGAGGATCTGGAGCGCTCTCTCGCGGCTGCTCCACCACTTCTCAGTCCTGAGCCGCTGGACAAAGTCAGATTCGGACTCAAAGGTAGAGAAGCCAAGGTAGAACTCCAGTGGGGTCGTAGCTGATAACAGTAGACTAGACGTCGACAGTCGAGGGTTCTGCTGGCTCAGGAATGCAATATCTGACCGGACTGCCTCCCACTCGATGAACTTCTCGTCGTGGTCGCGTTTGCACTCGCGCAGGTGCAGATTCCACGCATGGGCGGTCGCGAACGCCTCGAAGCAGTGTTGACACGCGAAGTTCGGACGGTTTTTGCTGCTGCTGGCGATGACGTCAAGCTGGCGAAATGTGTGGCGCAGGTGCTTCGTCAGCGCAAAGCGCTGCTGCTGCGCTAAGATCGAGAGCGCGTGCTGTTTGTTCGTTGCAGATCTGCGCGTGAACACATAGCTGAGTGGCCAGAGCACTGCGTGCCAGTAGAGCAACAGCAGACTGCAGCTCAGTCTCAGGATCAGGCTCTGCCACCCTTGCATCCACTGCTCTTGGCGCTTTTTGAGCCACTTGGCTATTCGGGATCGTTTCGACTGATTCGGCAGCACTGGCATCGCGCCATGTGCTGAATCTGAAGTATCACTAGTGCCTGAGGTCAGTAGTAAAGCTCCATAGAGCGCCGTCAAGCTCTCAGCACTTGCATCACTCATGGGCTGTCGTATCGTGTTCACAATCGCGGCGTCGACGCCCAGTAAGAGTCCAACCACGCGCAGTAGGCGTGCACCGAGTTGGCTCGCGTACTTCAGTATCAGAACATCATGCAGCGCTTGGACTTTGGCTCGGAACTCCAGCCCATGCCAATCGCCTTGTCGCAAGCGCTTGAACCTCAGCCACGGCTTCTTCATCTGCCAGCGCACCAGCTCACCTCCAACGCGAGTGCCTCTAAGGAACTTGCCGAAAAGCGCCATCGCGCCGTTTAGCCGGGGCTCCACAAACTCCAGCTCGCGAGCAAGACGCGCCTGTTCAAGCTCACATTTCCCAGCTAGCACCTTGGCGTACTCCATACGTGCAAGCGAGCCCTTCCAGTGGCTTTGGATCCGCGCGAGCGCTCTAAACCTCGACTTCCAGAGCCAGAGGAGCTTCAGAACCGAGCTCAGCTTGACCCACAGGCGCTTGCGCAAGACCTGGCGCCGCCGGATCTTCTCGCGTTTCTTGCGCTCCTCGTTCACGAGCAACCGGCACGCGCGGTGCAGGTAGATCCGCATTTTTTGCTCCTGGAAGATGCGGAAGCACGTCTGGATTCTCGTGGCAGCTCTTGTTCGACAAAGATGGAAGTAGCGTGTCTTGTAGTGGCGCTGGATCACCTTGGCGTTCAGATGCTTGTAAGCTTTTGTATCAAGAAACGCGCTTCTGACCTGGTAATTGCGCCACACGCGCTGTAAAAACACAATGTGTCGTACACGCTTGCGGTGCCGCGCCTTGTAGCGCAATTGGACCTGTGTGGCCTTGTGGTGCGCGTCCTGGGAGAAGTTGAACCCGCGCGCGTGGATCTCGTCCTGGTTCTCCTGGAAATCAAAGAGCAGCTGCTTGATGCCGCTCTGTAGCGTCGCGAGCGCGTCGTCAATGTTGCCCGCGAGCACGAGGTGCTGCGCCTCCTCGCGGATCTCGAGCGTGCGCTTGTGGATGAGCGAACTGCTGGCGTCCTCGGGGATCTCGATTCTATCGCTACCTCCGTCATCCTCGCTCCCAATGAGGTCATCCAGGTTGCCTTGATGCTCTGAGAGTAGGTTGTCAGGTCCTGGACCAGGCTGAAGAGCCTTGCTGACCGGACTTGAGGCTTCAGATGGCTCGTTCAGATACTTTGGTGGCAAATCTGGTGCTGCTGTCGAGAATGCGAGGCGCCGCGTGGGGGTGAAGCCGCCAAAGACCGACTCGCTCGTCATTTCACACGCGATGAGCGACGCGACCGGATCGCCCCAGAGCCCCTTGTCCCGGTTGCTCTCCATCGCATCGTGTATGCGCGACTCGATCTCGATCGAGTACGCCACGACCGTCTTGTCTGCATCATGTTTCTTCCCACGCTTCTCTTGAAAGCGAGTTTCTCTGGAATTGTCGCCTGCGAGCCAGTCTGCGAGCCGCTGCTGCTTGGCGTGGAGCTCGCGGAGCTCGCGCTTCTCCATGAACTCTGGTCGCAATTTCTTCTTCCCAGTCGCAGCAGCAGATCTCGACGGCAGCTTTGAAGGTGACGTAGAGCCACTGGTGCTACGACTCGTCGTTATTCCCTTTATGAAAGTTGGTGGCTGTCCTAGTCGAGAACCTCGACAGTTTGCCGTTGATGTTGAGCTGTGTATCGAGGGTGAGGTGGCTCTGGCTCGAGGTACCGTCACCGAAGCCGGTTGTTTCGTGGTTTGCTTTGGCTGGTTCTCGTGAAACTCGCGTCGAAAGGCTGCGTCTTGGTCCACCGAGTCGCCCAACAAAAATTGTTCCTGCTGCTGCGAGTATTCGCTTAGGTCGTGCTCGTCGTCCAGGCTGCCAAGCTCGAGCTTGAGTTTCAGGATCTTCTTGGCCGCACGCTGCGCTGGAGAGAGCGGCGGGCGCTTCTCCTTTCGCTGCTGGAGCAGGTGCTTGTACGGCGAGCAATCCAAGTCTGAGAGCAGAGACGAAGCAAACTGGAATTCGTCGTCCTGGGCCTTCGTGTCTTGGTCTCTGACGTCAGCCTCTTTATCTTGCTGGTCGGTGGTGGCGTCAGCATCGTCGTGGATGAGCCAGTGGAACTCGGTCGTGAGGTCCACTTGAGGTAGCTGCGGCCACTCGAGCTTGCGCAGTGCGACGCCCGTGGCCATCTGCATCTCATCTGAGCATTCTCTTGAAGCTCTCAGCTCGCCGTGAGTCTCGATGGACACGCAATGAGAACTCGACAAGCTATAAATACCGAGGAGTGCAGACGAAGGGCAGCAAATGTAGGACAGGTTCTGGCACGATCTCTCAAAAACAAGAACAAATCTTGGCTCATATTTTGTTTCTTTCAGGGTGGCTGCTTCCTAGAACTAGGGCACTGACCCACACAAAAATTCTACTTTACACTACGAAGTACTGCCCACGCACCGCCACTGCTGTTGAGGGCAAAAACGGAAGCAAGGGTTACCAACTCGCTCTTGCTTAGACGACCGAGAGCTTCTTCTCAAAGTTTTCCTCGTCTTCGGTCGTGGTCTTGGCCTTCTCCGGAAGGCCGTTCTGGATGAGGCCGAAGAAGAGGAAGAACACGACAATCGGGATCGCGAACATGACGAGGACCCACGTGTAGTCGCCCGCGAGCGTGTTCTGAGCCCATGGCGTGAACGCGTAATTGAGGAAGCTCATCGAGAGTGACCAGAGCGCGAGGAAGCACTGCATCGAGCCGTAGACCTCCGACGGGAAGCACACAACTGTTGATTAGGACAATAAGACAAACACAAGAGTTAGGACATTGCTACCACCAGAAAAATAGGATCTTCAACCACAAGACAGTGCAAATACAGGATAGGACAACGTACTGATATAGGCGAACTGGAGCGAGTAGAAGAACGCCTGCGAGAGCGAGTACCACAAGTACGTGATGATCTGCACCTTGAGCGAGTTGATGTTGAGGAACCCGATGAAGAGCAGCGTGAGCACGGACGTGGCGCCGAAGGACGCGCGGAAGCCGAAGCGGTCGATGAACATGCCCACGAACGGCGTGAAGAGGAACGAACTGTTACTCACAAGCGGGTGCACGTAGTTGACGTAGTCGAGCGCCGTGGCCGCGTCGTCCCCGGCCAACTTGAAGATGATATTCGGGATCGCACCGCCCGAGAAAGCAAACCAGGTGGAGATCCAGCCAAAGTAGAGTCCGAAGAACCAGAGGTCTGGGCGCTTGAGCTGGAGCTTGAGCGCCGGCCAGATGTTCTGCGGCATGACGATCGTCGGCATGCGGCACGAGAAGCCCGAGAGCGTGTAGTGTGTGTCCACCTGCGTGAGCGAGCGCAGCGGGAAGACGACGTAGCAGACCACGAGCGCGATAAGCGTGAAGATCGCGTAGCCCGTGTAGAAGCCCTTGCGCGTGACGCCATGGATGTGCAGCATCATGAAGACGTAGCCCGAGGCGTTGAAGAGGCCCGAGATGGACGCGCTGAGGAAGCCCTGGCGCTTGAAGAGCTGCACGAACTGGAACGAGCAGATGTAGAGTCCGTAGCCACCGATCGCGAGCATGGACGTGCCGGCGATGATCGAGTAGCCCATGCCGACGTCCGACTGGCCGAACGCGATGAGCATGTGGCCCAGGAACGAGATGAGTAGCCCGAAGGTCACGCACGCGCGCGGGCCGACGATGTCGAGCAGCAGTCCGAAGGCCGCGTTCGCGATCGAGAGGCACTGGAAGCTCGTGGAGAAGATGTACTGGAGGTAGACCTCCTGGCGCGCGCACGTGGGGCCGTCCTGCTTGGCGTCCGGGTCGCAGAGCTCGCTCCACTGACCCTCGTTCACGAGCATAGAGTAGAGCGGGCCGAAGCCGAGGATCAGACCCGCCGACATGAACGTGATGAGCACGGACGTGATGCCGATGATCACCTCGCGGCTCACGCGCCACTTGGAGAGCGAGTTCTGGATCTCGAGCTCGTCGTTGACCTTGGCGTACTGCGTGGCCGTGGGCGTGCCGACGACCTCCTTGGTCGGCGTGAGCGGGACGTCCATCGTGAGAGACTGGAGAAGCCGAAGACTTGAGCACGGCGCGGCAAAACGAGGAATGAGAGCGCGAGAGGCCGGCGATTAAGGAGAATTAACAAGCGCTCGCTCGCTCTGGAGTGCCGCCCCCCACCAACAACAGGTGGCCAGTAGCTACATACAGGTGGTGAACCGCATCGCTGATCGATGGAGCCGCAGCAGCACAGGACAGAAGGACAGCGAAAGCGATGACCTGATGACGATTTAGCAGGTGAGGAGGGAGGGGATGGGGTCCTTTACTTTTGTCAGTGAAATTTAACGTATCCAGAGCATTTTGAACACAAATATTTTTTTGACTTGGAGTTTGTATTGCAAAGCATTTTGTACAAAATCAATATTTTTAAGAGTGCGCGACATTCGGATCGGCGGAAGTCTTATCAAGCAGTCCACTAGCTCCACTCTCTGTCGTGTACTGCGTCTCCAAGCTTGCAAGTCGAAAACGCGTGGCGTGGCTAGAGCCTTTATCTCGCCAGCTTCAGCCTTCCAACTTAGAGCTCAACGTCGAAGTTGACGTCGAAGTTGCGCAAAGTATGCGCGTTCGTATCACTCGAAGCTGAAGCGAGCAACAGCAGGTAGAAAGAAAGGACCCTTTACACTTTGCTACACTGTTCTTGCTCGCGTGACAATCAATCAATCACCTCGGCTCGGCTCTGCCCCTACCGACTTGTGCTGGCCACATCCTCTCGCTTTTGACACTTGTGTTGGATCTCAGGCGGCAAAAGCGACCAGGTCTCCAGTCGTCTCCAGTCGTCACCAGAGGAATGTGAACAGCTTGTGGGACGATTCGCTCGCTAGCAGAGCAGATTCCCAGCTATAACAATGAGGTTCACATGGGCCGCTTCCATCTCTCTACATGACAAGTGTGTCCGCCAGCCACTGCGCTCTGCCTAGCACTTAATAATCACGAGAGCGGATGTGTTGCTGCCGGTGGTGGTAGGTTGAAGCGCTCGTTTGTTTCCCGTCGAGGATGAGTGTGTCGTTGAGAATAGCCGATGCGGTGTGCATCATCTGAGCCGTTGCCAGCCAGCCATTCGTTCGTTCTGTTGTTGCAGCGTATGAGGAGTGTGTGTGCAACTTTGGCACTTCGACGTGTGAGAGAGCCGGGCGGCTTCTTTTTTTTCGACAAGACCACCGCGATCGCGCGCTGATTGGCGCGACAAGCAGATGACGCGCGGTGCTTCGATGAACAGCTGGTTTCCGCGCGGTAAGAATTCCAGCGCTCGCTTTGTGGTTCATGAAATTCACAAAATTGAAGGTTTCTCACATTATGAAACGCGAAATTTCAGGATACAACCATCACCGCAGTGGTTGACACGTGTAGGACATTCCGCTGCGCTGCCAGGCAAGCGGTGAGGGATTTGCTGCCATGTCTTCAGTTGTAGCAACGGAAGTGCAGACACTCCAGGTGGTCGCAGGCGGTCTCCACCGAAACTCATCCAATCACGCATGATTGCGGCGTCCCTGGGGATCCAGGCGCGAAAGGAATTTGACCAGCGGAAAAGCGTACGTCAGCGGCGCACTTTCGAATCTCTTGGTTGATGGTGGGAACAACTCGTTCATTAACCCGCTGAGTCAGCGCATTTTGCTTGTCACCTTCACTTCGCAAAGCGTCTCGGAGATCGGGCGGAGAGGCACGCTCGTGACCGGAACTGGACCAAATTGCCTGCTTTTTGCTGCGTTAGTCAGAGGATCCGTGGCATTTTGTGTTATTCCAACAGGCGAGATACACACAGGTGCGGCGGGATTGGATGGAGAACGCGAGAGTTTGTACTTAATGGACGAAATGAAACACAGCTCAACTTCGATGTTGATGTTGTGGACGAGAAACTTCGACGTTGAAGTTGTTTTGTGTATAATTTCTCACTTTTGGATAAAAAAAGTCCGATTTATCACAACATCACATGCTTCGACTTTGTACCGGCAAACTTAGACGAAACAATCAGAATATTGAGCATGTGAGTCTGGTCTTGAAAGCGTAAGGCTTGCGCTCACAGCAGCCAACCAATTCTCCATGGTGTCGTGTGGGTCAAGATTTGCCGATCGTGGGAAGAAGGCTACCAAGAGCACGGCCAGCGAACGCATCAAAGGCTGACGACGTGGTCTCGTGCTCTTCTGGGCTGGGTTCGTAGAAGCTGTGCGCCACGGCCACCTTTGCCTTTTCTATGGGTGGGTGTAGGATCTTTCGGGATCAGGACAGTAAGTTCACTCGTCCAATTTGATTTGAAGACCCCCCCCCACCTGGCGAGATCACGAGACCGGTTGTGTTTACCAGCTCTGGACATTCTTTTCTCCTCCAATTCCGATGTTGGGTGGCGCCACTTTTACGAGCCACATTGAAGCGCTCCCTCTGCAATCGCGCGTCTTCAACATGGCGATTGTGATCGCGACACTCGATTCGGATGAGTCGGCGGTGCGGGGCAGCTCTTGTGCTCTCGATTTGACGAAGCCGCATGCTGCCTAATAAGAGCAGAGTCAAAGGTTTCAAATCCAAACGACTGTTTTGTTATCTGTCACAGTGAGCCGCTGGTATCAAAGATTGAAGCACAACGTAGCCTGAGCTTACAGGTTCATAGAGTGTAAGGAGGTGCTTAGGCCATGGAGAGCTTGGCGCTCTTCTCGACCGTCTCCTTCGCAGCTTCTTCATCGGAGGATGCCGCAGTGCCCTTGTGGATGAGCCCCAGGAAGAGGTAGAAGACTGCGACGGGGATTGCGAACATGACGAAGACCCAGGTGTAGTCACCGTGGAGCGTGTTCTGAGCCCATGGCGTGAACACGTAGTTGAGCAGTCCCATGGAGAACGAGCAGAGCGCGAGGAAGCACTGGAGCGAGTCGTAGACCTCTGGCGGGAAGCACACAACTGTTTTGTTGTAGGACACACAGAGATAACGTTAGAACATGTCTGAACTCCACCCATAGGACACAGCAAGGACGACGTACTGATGTAAGCGAACTGGAGCGAGTAGAAGAACGCTTACGAAAGCGAGTACCAGATGAGCGTGAGGATCTGCACATTGAGCGAGTTGATGTTGAGGAATCCGATGAAGAGATGCACGAGCACAACCGTGGCGCCGAACGCAAAGCGGAAGCCCAGGCGGTCGATCACGAGCCCCACGAGTGGCGTGAACACGAACAAGCTGTTGCCGATGAGCGGCACGAGGTAGTTCACGTAGAGGTCCGCAGTGCTCTCGTCGTCGTCACCGGCGAGCTTGTAGATAATGTTCGGGATCGCGCCGCCCGAGAACGCGAACCAGGTGGAGATCCAGCCAAAGTAGACGCTGAAGTACCACAGGTCCGGGCGCTTGAACTGCGCCTTGAGAATTGGCCAGGTCGCGGTCGGTTTCTAGAAGAGGTTTCCACATACAGAGGTTACAATGAGGACATTCAGGCTTTCGTTAGGACCCACGCGAATAGGGAGACGTACCACGAACTTGGGCGTGCGCCAGCCGAAGCCCGAGAGCGTGTATTCCTTGCCGACCTCGGCGTTGGGGCGCAGCGGGAAGACAACCCAGGCGACGACCATGCAGACGATCGAAAAGACCGCGTAGAAGAGGAAGAAGCCCTTGCGCGTGATGCCGTGGATGTGCAGCAGCATGAACACGTAGCCCGAGGCATTGAAGAGGCCGGAGATCGTGCTCGTGACGAAACCCGGACGGTCGAAGAGCTGCACGAACTGGAACGAGCAGATGTAGACCGCGTAGCCACCGATGCCCAGACACGAGTAGCCCACGATGATCGACACGCCCTTGCCGACGCTCGATTCGCCGTACGCGAGCATGATGTTGCCCATGAACGTGATCTGTTGTAGGACAAAGTGCAAGTGATGCAACAGGGGGTTAGTTAGCAAGTGTAGAAATCCACACAGACAAGATAGCGCACAGGTAGGGGCTGTCCTAGTTCCTCAAAGTCTTACGATGAAGCCGAGCATGACGCAGAGACGCGGGCCGATGGTGTCGAGTAGGAAGCCGAAGGCGGCGTTCGCGAGACTGAGGCAGTGGAAACTCGTGGAGAAGATGTACTGGAGCCAGACCTCTTGGTCGGCGCACGTGACACCCGAGACCTCTTCGTTGGCGTCACAGAGCTCGCTCCACTGGCCCTCGCCGACGAGCAACGAGTAAAGCGGGCCGAAGCCCAGGATGAGCCCTCCGGACATGAACGTGATGAGAAATGCGGCGATGACCAGGATGGTGAGGCGGCTGATGCGCCAGTTGGACATGGCGTTCTGCACCTGCACGTCCTCGCTCGCCTCCGAGGCGCTCACGTAGACTGTCGAGCCGTTGGGCGTCGCGTTGGTCGTCGGCGTGCGCGGCGTCTCCATCGCGTCACGAGCTGGAACGGCTGTTTGCTGCTGGAGTCAGAGAGCCGCTTGGGGGCCAGGGCGCAGATTGAGATGTGTGGGAAGCGAGAGAGACTGAAGAGCGAGCAGTGAGGCGGTCTCTCAATGGCGCGACAGTTGTTGCTGCGCTTTTGGGATGTCGAAGTTTCATGGACAACAGACGCTGACTCGTTTGAGAGGTGGTCCTGCTCAGGTGGCGCCAATGATGGCCTTGTATCATATGTACAACTGATATAGAGGTCTCACATCTTGTACAGTCACCATTCTTGATACTAAATAGCAAGAGTGCAGCCAAATAATATATAATTTGACAGGAAAGCATAAGTATATAAGGATAAAAATATAGAGGTATTTACTCAGTTAGCTGGCTCTGGAGCAATGCAAAGATCACCCATTTCAGAAACAAGCTCATAGATGT